>RJWM01002247.1:52397-75402 GCA_004363535.1 Dasyprocta punctata | reverse complement strand
AGAACTAGAAAGTCTATGCCAGCAGGGTGAAGGAGCCGTGCAGTGGGTTGAGGGTTCTACGTAGGAGCCGAGAAGTCATGCTCAAAAGAAGAAGCGGGGTTGCCCTGAAGAGCACCACAGCCATCCCCAACGGCGACGAGGTCCCGCGCTCCTCCGACAATGGAGAACAGTTGAGCACAGGTCAGGAAGCCCAGCGTGACCAGGTTCTCCAGCACATAGCCTCCCCTCCGGAGCCAGGAAGCGATGCACAGTGTGAGGAGCAGAGCTCCCGCAACATGAACCACAGCCACTCTCACCGATGAGGTCCCGAGCTCCTCCGACGATAATGGCCGAATCCACATTGGAGAAGCCAGTGTGACAAGCACCTCCAGGAGAACCAGCGGCTCCAACAGCAACTCTTGGAAGAACCCACAACGCCTGGCTCTTCTTCCCCACGTCCCTATTTATGCTGGCAACTTTCTTCAGGTGGAACATCTTTAACTCAACACCAGCTGAAGCTGGTGCTAAGTTGACCACCAGTTTGTAATCCATAACACAGTTGTTCAGCTTCATAACTCCATTTAGTCACCCTGAGATCCAGGATGAGCAGTTCCACCACTTTCATCGTGTGGCTTCCAAGGCCACCCAGTGTGTTGGCGTCCAGATGTCAGTATAGGGAAGAATATGGGCGCTCACCCAAGAAGTTGTCATGGATAAGGCTGGAAATGATAGACATCACTCAGTCACACGACCCCTACCTACATGAAAAAAAGATGCTCATTGCTGTTGAAGGTCCCTGGCAACTAGGAGCCACTCAAGGAGCAGGCAAACAAAGGTTTTGTACACCAACTGGTGGCACAGGAGACTCTTCTGATAAAAAGTACTTTATGCAAAGACAAAAAACACAGATGTGGCAGATGAAAGTTTGCTGATGGGTATGAGAGTGGTAAGTTTGCTTCCCTAAGCGTCTGCAACATGGTTTCTGTCAGAGCCTGATGGTAACATACGAGCTAAAAGGGCAGATTCTATCCCATTCACACATCCAATATAGTAGGACAGAGACAAAATAACTACAAGGAAACTTCTGTTCAGAAAAGGGAGGAGTGGAACAAATGTTAATATTCTTCAGCTCTCTTTGCTTCCAGTTAGTTTTGTATGGTAGTTGTTAACTTCACACACATAAGACATGGTCAAGAACAAGGCCTGACTCCATTGGTAAAGATAACAGGAGACACTTTTAGACCATTGTAAGTTCTATGAATAGCAAAAAGAAGAGGAAAACAAAGGTGCTAGCTTCCTGGTCCTTGTCTCATGACTGCAATGTGAGTTGTGGGAGATCCCATTGCTGAACAGTCAAATCTGGATGGCAGCTAAGTGCCTGTATATTCTGCAGCTGTATTCAGACAGGAATGGGGCAGAAAACCCCGTCCTTCTTCAGGAGGTGATGAGATACCCGGGTGATGAGATCCTATCTCATGGTAGCCTTCCAAAGACAATCGTGAGGCAGTATGTTGGGTAGTCCTTGGAGGCCTCCTGTGAAGGCCACAAGATGTTCTGGCAAGGCTCGGATAGCTATGATAAAAGCCTTTGTGAAATGTTGCCAGAAAGCCAGGGTGTCACCATTCCCTGCATAATGACTCCCCACAGTAGTTGCCACCCACAGTTCCTTCTTAGACATACTTTTCAGGCATGATTGCTATTCTTGGACCTATACTTCTCATTCATGCATTTGATGAGCATGCAGCCTGAGTAAGAGAATCATATTCTTTAATCAGATCTTTCCCACTTCAGTGGGTTGTAACAGACATTGCTCAAAACCTACCTCAGATTTCTCTTTTTAGAACTGAAATGCAGTTAGCTTTTCCAACATTGCAAAATCCCCCATTTTTGGATTTTTAAATTCTCTTTTATTTTTATTTGCAAGCATGTCAATTCTTCCCTGAGACTGTTTCTTTCATATAATGCTTAATTGGGTTTTGTTTATTTTGCTGGTAGTGGTAATGGGGATGGAGCCCAGGGTCTTTGTCCTGAGCTATATCACCAGCCCTTTATATGAATGTATGTATGTATGTATGTATTTTTTTATTTAAGAGAAAATAGATACAGAAGATAGAAACAAAAATCAAAAAAGACAGACAAACAACAACAACAGATCTGATATGATAACATTGTAGGTTTACACACTGAGGTGGTTGAAGTTTGACAGTAGTTACAATATTGCATATTGTTACCTTCATAGGGGTTGGGCATATTGACAGATATAGACATGTAAGATTTATCAATTCAGGTATATTAACTTTTCTTTTTCAATAGCTATTGTATTTAGCAATACGGTTTTTTTTAACTGTCTTACTTATGCATATTTATAAATTTATGTCTTTTTTCTTTTCTCTTCCTTCCTTCCTTTCCCCTTAGAATACCTCTTGTTATCATTGAAATAACTACCCATAACATCGGGTCTAATATGATCAAGCAAAATAATTCAGAGTGAAACCAATAAAGCATATAAGAATGGTCATACATAAGAGAAACAAAAAACTAAAGAGATCAGCAAACAACAACAACATATCCAATACTGTAAAATTATAGGTTTAGGAATGTAGATGGTTGGAATTTTACAGTGGTTGCAACATTGTATATTGTTACACTTTTTCCTTTAGAGGCGCTTAGCGATTCTGCTATTATGTATTTCATTTCAATTCTCAGTTGGGCTAACAGTGCCGCTTTAATTTCTTTCATAGCTTCGTGGAGTTGTCTCCCCACTTCTGTTGTCATCTCCTCTGAGAGTTTAATTTTTGGACTCCCGACCATTTCAGTGTTAGCGTCCCCGGAATTGGTTCTGCTTGTATCGGAGTCCGGAGAGCGCCCTCTGCCTTTCCGTCTTGGCATTTTCCTGGGCTCGCCAGTGAGGCTGTGTTGGTCCACTGCGTCTCCCAAGCCTGTTTCTGCTCCGTGGATGTCTGCTGCAGTGCGCGAGAGGATGGGGCCGCTGCCTGGTAACCCGTTCTGGGCCATCCACCATACTTCCCCTATCACTCCCAGGGCACCCGCGCCATTTCCGCTACAACCTTCCAGGAACCATGCCTAATTAGGTGCAGTTCTGGTCTCAAGATGGATGCCTGTCCCTCGCTCTCCCTCGGGGGTGGGGGGCTGGGGGCTGCCGGGTTCACTCACTTGCCTGCTTGCGACCACCTCGATCCACAGTCGACCGCAGCCTCCCGCCGCACCATAGCAATTCCACCGTGCGTCGCCAGCACCCTGATCATACCTTCTCAGTTCGGGTCGCAGCGCTAATTGGATTCGGCTCCGGTCAGAGGTGCTGCTGGTCTCCGCCTTTGTTTATTTCATTTTTTTACTCTTTCTGTGGGCTACAGTTCTCGTTTTAGATTCTTCTTGGGTCCAGAGGACCCATCTCTGTCTTTTTTCTTCTCTCTGTTATTATATTAGTTTATATTCCAGCATTTGGATGGTATATTCAGGGAGCCTCCCTGTCACGGTGTTATCTGGGTGGCCATCTTGGAGGAAGTCCTGTATGTATGTATTGAGTGAAAGTTTTGCCAAGTTGCTAAATCACCTAGATTGGGCTGGAAGTTGCAGTCCTCCTGCCTCAACCTTTCAGAGTGCTGGGATTACAGGCATGGGTCACCATACCCAGTTAATGAACTGTACTTAATTAGATGTAGTCAGTACCAACCAACATGTTCTTCTGACATTCTACTCTTCCTCAGATCTCAGCAGACTCAGTGGCCTGTGTTCTACTTTCTAGGTTACCAAAGGCAATAGTTCAAGTAAATATTTTGCTACTCAAAGACTAGTTGTTCTGTAGCAATAAAGATCATTTACTAACTTATTTTATTTATACATATTCACTTAGAGAATTGGAAACTCAAGCATAAAACCCTATAACTAGGGTGAGATTGCCCAGGAGGAAGGAAGGCACTTCAGTTCCAGGTAAGACCCATTTCCAGCCCTCCCTTGGTAGAACCAGTGTTGGGTGGCAGTGGCACAACCACGAACCTCAATGCGGTGAGGGAGACCATGGATGCTCTACCTAAGATTACAAAAATTTTGCATACTGGTTTAGCTATGGAAGCTCTGTTTATTTATGGAAACTCGGACTTTGTGAACAAGTATTAACCCAGAAGCTTTATCATCTGTTATTAAGGAGCATCAGCAGGCAGCAGCACTAGGGGCTGCTGAGAATGTGACAAGCAGACTTTCTGGAGGAATCCTGATGAGACACGTCAGTCTCTGTGAGAGGATTTTAAAATTGCATTGTCATCAAATATGTACAATGAAATTACTGCATGCAGCAGTGTAGAAAAATTTTCCTTTTAAAAAGAATTACAAAACTGTAACTTTATAAATCAATGGACAGTGGTTTAGAGACAGAGAAATACCAGATGTGTTTACATTACATCTTACTCAGTTTTTTAAAAAGAGCCCTAATGCTTTGGCACTGCTGAGCTTATAGCTATGTATTCCTGGTTTATAGCACTGATCACTCTAATTTTCTAAGCAGTCTGTCTGGTAGTTGTTCATATCCGCTATGCCTGGTTTATATATAGTGGAGCTCTCATCAGTAGGGATGTGCAGTGGTCATGACTTGTTGACATTTGCATTATAAACTTTAATTTTGAATTGTCTGTGCATAACAACTGTGCATTTATGCTGCATTAGGCTGAAAGTTGACAAGATTTCAGTCACCATTTGTGAGTTTTGCTTTAGATTTCTTATGCACACCAGGATCTTGTTTTTAAATAAGAGCATAAAAGCATTTCATGTGACCTAGTCTTTAACAGAGAACAGTTTTTTTTAAAGTTTTGGACAGTTAATAACAAGAGCCAATCACTTTTGTATTGAAGAGAAAAATTAAGCTTCCACAGACTTAAAAATTTTTAAGTAATGATAGTGCTTACCTTAGCATTATTCTTAGTTTGAATCATTTAAATTTAATAGGAATAGGAATATTAAGAACTTTTCTAAGTTTTATACTCTATAAAGATCTAAAAAATAATATATAATTTGAAATGCAACCCACGTGCAAAAGTTTTACTTTTATTGTATAAAAGCAACTGGAATGCTTATCTAATAATCTTAAGTGGTTATTTAATAAATTTTACTAGGTAGGTGATATGTTTCAACAAATGTACTATTTTCTGAAGAAGTAAAGATTTCAGATATAACATTGGCCTCATATATGGCAAAGAAAAACAAACTGGTACTGTTGATGTCAACATTGCACCATGATGGACATATTGATAGGGAAACCTCAATAAAACAGAAGCCTGAAATGGCAACTTTCTACAACAAAACCAAAAGCAGAGATGTGGTTGATGAGTTATGCAGCAATTCTCATGTCAGTTGACACACAAAGTATTGGCCAAAGGTTGTGTTTTACTAAATCCGAAATATGTGTGGTGTAGTTTGATAGTTTACAAAGAAAACAATACGTGCAAAATATCACAGAGAAATTTTCTTAGAAGATTAGGACTGGAACTCATGAAAGGTCATTCACAGCAGAGGAAAGACAAAATGTTTCTGCCCAGGGAACTATGCAAAAAAATTTGAAGAGCACTGGTGAGGGGATAGGTGAACAGGTAGGAGCAGCATCACAAAGACTTACTATGACAATAGGAAAACCAAAATATGTCAACTATGCCCTATGGGAAAGGACAGGAAAACCAACCATACATGCCTTCAGTGTAAGCAATACTTGCATATGAAACAAGAAGTTTTCATGTGTGAAGACTGCCTTGGGTGTGATGGTTTAAGCAATAATTATTTCTGTGGCAAACTTTTGTTTGTATTTATATCGTAATTCACATAGGTTTTTATTTCTGGTGTTATCTTTTAGATTTTGTAAGCAAGTAAACAGCTGATGTGAAAATGTTGTTATTTTTTCTAAGTACTCATTACATAATTGATACGTTATTTTACTGATATCTTATTTTTCTCCTATGTGCACATTATACAATATAGTATGACAGGACAAGAAGACGAGAGAGGTGACAAGAATGGCTTGCCATATAGGAAAAGAAAGGTAAGCACATGTGCTATCAGTGTGAATGAGACATGTGCATATAGAATGCAGTTGTCATGTATGAAGGCTGCCTTGGGGGTGCAACTGAAGCAGATGTTATTTTTGTTGCAGAGTTCCATTGGCAATTTTATTGTAGTTCATATAGGAATTTATTTCTGATGTTATCTTTTAGGTTTTGCAAGAAAGTAAACAGCTGTTGTGAAAATGTTTATTCTAAATGTGCAATACATATTAAGAATTTAATACTTTATTTCACTGATATTTTATTTTCCTACATACTGTAAAATAGATAAAAATCTCCTGACAAAACAGCAAGACCAGCAAGATGTCAAGTCTGTCCTATAAAAAGGCCAGGAAAGCAAAACACGTGTGCTGCTAGTTTAAGTGATATGTGTGTAAGGAAGGTGCTGTTGTCACGTGTGAAGCCTTAGATGTGAAAATTGAAGTAAAGATTATTTTTTTTGTTGAGTTCTATTGGTATTTTCAGTGTAGTTCATATAGAAATTTATTTCTTATTTTTTAGACTTTGTTCACCAAAAACAGTCAGTGTTGAAAATTTTGATGCTTTTTTATAACACTTGATAAATATTAAAAATTCAACTTCTTTGACATTTTTCCTGTTAAGTACTCATTGTCTAATATAATATAACTCAAAATTAAAATGAATAATTCATCAATAGGAATATTCTAAAGAATATACATGAATGTTATACACCCACAATAATGTGCCTTTATGACAAAATTGGTGTTATGCCCCGGGGGCTTCAGAAAAAAGTTCTTCAATGACAACTGTAAGGTAATGCAGACTTATTCAGAACAATCAGAAGAGGTGTAGTAACTAGCAACCGTGGCAATCAAATTTTAGTTTGGAGAAGAAAAATTGGACTCAACTTGGAATACAGTGTGGACAAGTGTGAATATATTGCTAAGGAGCACGTGTGTGTGTGTGTGTGTGTGTGTGGTCTTAGTTTAACAATTTAGCAGTTATTAGTGCTGGTAATTTTCTAAAAGACAGGGTCAAGAGAAAGGGGCTTTCTGGCTAAACCAACCTAACTTCTTGCTGAAGTCATGCCAGAGTTATCAAACATCACCTGGATATGGTGAGGATAAGGAACACTACTAGAATCAAGGGTGGTGGAAACTAACTCAGTTTTACAAGGAAGTCCACAGGTAAGCTTAGGAGAAGGTTCAGTAGCTTGGTTAAATTTTGATCAAGCAAAGAATCTTCGACATCTTACATGAGTGTATTCACACCCTTACAGCCAAGCTGTTCATTGGGCTCTAAGAAGAAAAATAAAAACAATCATAATATATAGCATTAAACTCTCACATTACTGAATCCAAAGTCATTTTTCTCAATTTCCATAGTCAAGAACAAAACAAGCAGAAGCACCAAACAGTTCATCATTGTTTTTCAGTGGACTAAACTTTCGTAAGTCTATTCCCGATCCCCTTGCCATTTGAATATTAGACTCGTCCCAGAATCTTGCCATAGGAAGACAAATCCAAAGAAAATGGAAATGCTTATTGAAGGCGAGGAGAGCAGAGACCACAGCGGATCTTGACATAGGTCCCTTTGTGTTAGCTGTGTCATTTAAATTATTCCGTTGTCTTTTTTTTCCTTCAGATCTTTTGCCTGCGGTGTCCAGCGATTATATTCCTGCTATGCTGGAAAGAAAAGAACCCAGTACGTCTAGGGCCCTAGTAAAGGAGGACTGCTGGCTTGCTGCATTTCTCCCGAAATCAACCTTCCAAGTCCTAAACAGCAAGGAACAAGAAGAAGCGCCCCGCCCTCAGTCTACGGACAGCCCACCACCACACTGACATTCCCGCCCTCGCTATAGCTGCTGTGACGTCACTTCCGCCGGAAAAAAAGAGTGCGTCCTGCGGTTGGCGCGAAAGTCGGTTCCTGTCCTCTGCGATTTCCGGGTTCAGTCGCTGTTGTTCAGGGCTGGGGGCGCCGCCGGGTGTGGGGGGGCTGTGCGGTTGGTTGGCGCCCGACCCCAGCCACTGTCCTGCGGGCCGCGCCCCCCCAACTCGCTGCCCTAAGATCCCCAGGCTTCATCGAGGCGAGTGAGGACCCAGCACCCTCTCCGTCCCTTCCGGGGGTTGCGGCACTTCCTGTCTGGGTAACGGGTCCTCGGCGGGCCTGGCGGGTGGGCCTTTGAAGAGGGAGAGAACGCGGCTTCGGTGTTCCGCGAGCTAGGCCTTTCCCGGAGGGCTGGGGAGCAGGAGCATCTAGCTTTTTGGGAGGGACGACCTTGCCAACTGGCTGCCGTGTCTATACAGTATTCAATCTCTTTTTACTTAGGGATGAAAAAACCTCGCGGGCCGTGCGTACTGGCACCTACAAATCGGCTTTGTGTGTCTTTAAACCTAGTTCAATGGAATGTCCTTTGACTAAGGGGTCAATTGCAAGAGCTCTAAATGTATTCAGTTCAAGGACGTTAGTTTTGTTCTGATTTGCAAGGATTAGTGTTGTCTTCGTTTTCTTTGACTTTGCCCACATTCCAGGGTTTCTTGCAGATGTCATGGACGAATTCATGGGCAAGGTCAGAATGCCTATCTTTACGCATTCTTGTCTGCTCAGAAAAGTAAATACGTTAAACGTTTAACTTCCTACATAATGTATTTTTGTTCTTGTTAATGGTACCTTTATTTTGACAGTTCAACAATGTCCACAAATAAAGAACCGTTTCTTGTGAAGTTTTTAAAGTGTGCAGACAATTCCGAGTGTTTTTCTAAAGCTCTTGAGGTAAGAACAGTTGAACTGGTCTTGTTTGATGCCATTCTTAAGTGTTTTTGATATGTTGGGCTTTATATCCTAATAGTAGAAATCTTTCATGTGATTTTGCTGTAATTTGTTAATATAGGTATATCATTGTTACATAATTTGATATAAGTGTGTCATTTTGTGTTTGGGGTGCTTGAAATCTATTATGACATTTTGTTCGAATGTGGCTGATCTGCAGTTTTTGAAAATTGTTTTCCTATTTACCAGATTGGTACTTTGTGTGTTGAATTTTGAGTTGGTCCTGGATTGGTCACACCTTTTTGGTTTTTGTTAAAAGTATGCTTTGTTATGCAAAATGACAGACAGGGAAGTACTAAAGTTTTGCTGCTCACAGCACCTAGAGCATCAGTATGGCCTGGGAGTTTGTTAGAAATGCAGAACGTTGGGCACCAATTAGACTTGACAATTAGAATTTGCACTTTAAATAAGATTCCTAATGCATGTGAAAGTTTGAGAAACTACCAGGGTCTTCCCTCAAGTTCACTCATTCAGCAAATATTTATTGAGTGTCCATGATCTGGTGGGTAATGCTTTAGTACTTGTGATAGATATATCAGTGGTCAGAGAAAGAAAAATTTTCTTCTCTCAGAGCTCACATTCTAGCAGCAGGGAATAGATATTAATCTATAAATGAGAAAAGCATATAGTGTGTTATAATATGCTAAGTGCTATGAGAAGAGAAAAAGCAAAATAGGTTAAGGGGTTGCAAAGAATGTTGGAAAAGAAAACTGCAAGGTTTTAGCTTTATTAAATGGATTATGATCAGGGTAGACTTTGTGTTGAAGATATTAAAGTAAACTTGAGGTGAGATAGTCTGTGGGTATGTAGGGAAGAGGATTTCAGGCAGAGGGAGCAACCATATCCAGTGCTCTGGGAAAGTTCTTGTGTATATAGCCATGCGCTTGGCTATAGAGTAGTCGGCAAGGGATGCAGGTTGAATAATAGGGAATGCTTCAGGAAGTAAGAGTAAAGTCAAGATTTAAGCATGGTAGAGTATGCTTACAATCCCAGCGCTATAGGAGTCTGAGACAGGAGGATCTTAAAGCCCAGCCCAGGCAATATACTTTATCGAGACTCTCTTTTAAAATTAAAAAAAAATTTTTCAAGAGGGAACTGGTGATGTAGTTCAGTGAGAAGGCCCTGGGTTCAATCCCAGCACCTCAAAAAAAAAAAAAAAGAAAAAAAGAAAAAAAGTCTTGTAGTGCCCTTTGAGCCATTGTAAAGATTGACTTTATGTTTCATTGGTGACCCTCTAGAGGGTTTTAATTAGAAGAACAGAGTATCTGATTAGTTTTTAAAAGATCACTGTAAGTTTTTTTTTTTAACATGGAACTTAAATTTTGTTCAGAAACTATTTAACTGCTTAGTGTGGGTGTCAGGATATGATAGCAAACAAGATACATCATGAAATTTTAATTCGAATAGGAAAGAGACAAAAATATGTATATTTATAAAACATCAATACTATTTTGCTTCATAGAATAGATTAAAGTGATAGAGGGAGGGTTTAAGATAGCATGATCCTGGTGATCAGGGAGCCAGAGATGTAAGTCAGTGGTAAAGCACTTGTCTAGCCATGTGCAAGGTTGTGGGTTTGATTCCTAGCACCTCCACTTAAAAAAAAAAAAAAAGAAAAGAAAAGAAAAAAGAAGAAAATCATGATCCGGAAAGGTATGTCTGAGGAGATGACATTTAAGCAAGACCTACTAGAAGTGAAAGATCACATCAGGTGAAGACCTGGGAGAAAAATGTTCCCTGCTCTAGAAACAAGAACAAAGCTTCTAAGTGAGGTCATGCTTAGCTTGTCCTAGGTTGTGCTTGTCTGTAGGTGTGGCTAGAGTTAAACCTGGTAAGTGTGGGGAGATAGGTGAGGGCCAGATCCTGTGGTCCTCTGAACCATGGTAAGAAATGTGAATTTAGTCATCAGAGGTTGTTTGGATTTTTTTCACCCAGTATTGGAGATTGAACCTAGGGCCTACTCTGAGCTACATCCCTACATTTTTCTTATTTTTTATTTTTCAGATAGGGTCTCACCAAGTTGCTAAATAGCCAGACTGGAGAAGCATTGGCAGTTCTGCTTCAAACTCCCGGTCCTCAAAGACAGGCATATGCCACTATGCCCAGCTGTCATTAGAGGGTTTTGAGCAGAGATTTCACAGGATCTGATTTTTTTTTTTTTTTTTTTTCATTTTTCTGGTGGTAGTGATGGGTAAAAGGTTGCAAACTGCTGTGTAGAATGTAGATTTAGGTCAAGGAAGGGAGAAGTAGACCACTTGGGAGGTTTCTACAGTGGTGTAGATGAGATTATAGTTGCTTTCAAGCAGGAAAAAGGGTTTTAAAATGTATTTTGAAGAGTTGATGGGACTTAAATATGGAAGATTAATTTCAAGTACATTCTTATTTCATTTTTTCTTTCAGTCAATCAGGGAATTCCAATCAGAAGAATATCTTCAGATTATTACTGAAGAAGAGGCATTGAAAATAAAGGAAAATGATAGATCTCTTTATATCTGCGACCCTTTTAGTGGGGCTGTCTTTAATCACCTTAAAAAGGTTTGCTAATTTCCAGATACTTATTTGGTAGTGGTTTTTTTTTTTTTTTTTTTCCTTTTTTTTTTCTTCCATTGGTCACAAAGTATATAAATTCTGCATACTCTGGGATTCTTTTGGTTTGGGGAGACTGAAAGACTAATCTTGATATAGTAGACTTTTATTATTTCAGGAATATAGCTTCATTTAGTATAAGTGATCTGTTATAACTCAACGGTTTAGTGATGGAGTTTTTTGTTCTTAAAAATCAGATTGTATGATAAATTAGTGAGAAATAATAGCATCAGAAACAACCTCAACATAGTGCTTATTAATCTACTGTCTTTCTGTGAGCTCTTGAACACAGAATTTTAATACTTTTCTACCTTGTATGAGGTCTGAAAATTATCTTAGAAGGGAGCATTTTATATCAATGAGCCATCTTATTTCTTTTTGTTGATTCTAGAGTCTGCTGACTCACTTTTTGGTGTCTGGACAAGAGAGAAGCATTGAAATAAAAGTAAACTGGCTATAATTCCATCCAGGTTATAGAGAAGTGGTTCTTGTTTGAAGGAGAAGAAAACATAGCTGAGTAGGTAGATGCAGTATTCATACACTTTATGGAAGGTCTCTGCCCACCCTGCCAAGATCATTGTTGATGTTAGCCTCCTTTTTGAAATGCAGATCCTTGTCAGAGTCACTAGCATCAAAAACTTACTGTCTTATTTATGGCTGATCAAAAAGATAGTATTCTTTTCTTGTAGGTATTTAAATCGATCATGCAGTGGTGACTTTGGCAACTGTGGGCTTGAGAATGCTAATGTAGAGTAAGAATGTCACCTTTCTTCTCTCAGTATCAGCAAAAATGAAAAGTCATTGTTTAGTTTATGCTGTATTATCTTAGATGTTTTTGTTGGTCTTAGAAAGATGCAGTGGTATGAAGTACTTAAAAGCCAAATGCAGAAACTGCCTTGGATTTCTACATTGTGGTAACATAATAGGTTTTTTAAGGGACTTACTGTAGGCTTTTACTCATTTAAGCTGCTGCGTTGCTTGGGTGCTTCCTACCTATAGCATAAGATGATTGAATTACAGTTGTGTTTGTTTCAGAGATTAAAATTTTGTAGCAGTTTTGATTGAGGAGCTCTTGGAAGTTATTTCTTTTGGCAGTTGTATTTAGTTTGCTTTTGTGGGTGCATGTTTACTGTGTGAGAAATTAATGAATTAATGGGGCTTTTTTCCCTAACAATTTGGTGATTTCTCTGCAGTAGTCAATAACTTCTGTCAATAGTTTTAAATATTACCAAACATAATTTGTAAGAGTAGTAGTCTTCCCCATGTTAATATATTAAAATTTTCTTTTTTTGTAGCTCAGCTGCAGAATCGTTGGTCCTCAAGTTGTCTTATTTTGTATGCACTACCAGCAATGTGTCCCAAGAGCTGAATATCCAGTTTATAGTATGGTTATGTCTGATGTAACTGTATCTTGTACGAGCCTGGATAAAGAGAAGAGGGTAGGTATTGAATATTACTCCATATCTGTTTATCTCCAAATAGTTTTTCACTGTGTAAGAAATAAGAGACTGTGTACTTGGTATTCGTACTCATGACTTAATGTAGTATACAATAGTCAACAGTGTATATCTTTTCTTGTAAATAAATTGAATAGAGGAGAATCCGTTTTGTTGAAAATTGGCTAATTGAAGTTTTTTGTTTTGATTTAAAAGAAAACTCACTTTTTCTCCTACAATCAGAGATTGCTTTTGAATCACATTTTTCCCATTGTAGGTGAATAATATTTAAAAAGAGATTCTAGGAAAAGCTAGGCATAGGGGTATATGCCTGTAATTCTAGCACTTGGAAGACTGAGGCAAAAACATTATTTCAAGTTCGGGGCCAACCTGGGCTTTGTAGTGAGTTCAAGGCCAGCCTGAATTACATAGTGAAACTATCTCGGTGAAGGGGGAGGGAGAAGGGGCATGTTTTAAAATTATATAACGTATATTTTAATATACAGGTACCATTTATATTTTTAAAAATATATACTATGTAAAAGTATAATCTTTATGACAGAACCAACATAGTTTAGTAAATTCATGGAGTTGGAAGAAGAAATATAGTTACTTGTCATTTAACAGTGATGATATGGTGATGACAGTGGTGATAAGAAAAGTATAGTCAGGTGATTATGTCATTGCGTGTTCTTACACAAATTTACATGGCTATGATGTCATTAGGCAGTATAAGTGCATCACACTATTGTGCATTTTGTCCATTGAATGAAACATTATGTTATGACTGTTTAGGAAAATAGTTATTCTTAAGTTTATAATTCATATCCATTTTCTGAGTAGTTTGATTAATTTTATAATAATGAGAAATATTCGTATATTCAGATTATCATCAGCTAAAGTTATTTATGGAATATTGTGCAAAAATAGAAAAGGTTATTTGCTTTGTTATTAATATATTTTCTTTTGGGACTGCAGGAAGAAGTTCATAACTATGTAAAAATGATGGGTGGACGAGTATACAGAGATCTTAATATATCAGTAACTCACCTTGTTGCAGGAGAAGTTGGTAGCAAAAAGTACTTAGTTGCTGCAAATCTGAAGAAACCTATTTTGCTTCCTTCTTGGATAAAAACACTTTGGGAGAAATCACAAGAGAAGTAAGATAGACATTTATGTATTTATAGACTTGTGTTTTTATTAATACATGCGTGTAGTACATAATGGTTGCGGTCATCATGGGGAGTTGGTGCATGTCATAACATCTCTTCAGTTCTTTTTCTGTTCCCTTCCCTTCCCCTTCCTCTCCCCTTCCTCTTGTATTTTATAGACTTGAACAAAATGATGAATTCTATTATTTTGACATAATCTGAGTTTTCCTGGATGAAGTTTTATGGTATTCTTTGGATTTGTTGTTCAGAAACAAAAATGGGGTCATTATTCTTTCTCCAGGGAAAATAGAACAGAATCCCTAAGTGCTTATTAGCAGTCTGTAAGTTGATGGTAGAACAGGCTATGGGTTTAGCACAAGCCAGAAGGTAAATGCTTTGATGATAAAGTTGTTCCCTGCAGTGTTTCTGAAATCATTGAGAAAATTGTTTTTTCAGCTCTCCCTAGTTCTTATGCTGCATTATCTTACTTTGCACATATATTAAGATGAAGAATAAATTAGCCATTTTGGCAGTCATTTTCCTCCCAAGGGGGCATTTGTAAGATCCAGTATAAACATAAACTGTCAGCTGAGCTGTGATCAGTCATGTAAATTGAGCCTAATTCACCTGCCAGGCCCGAGTTAAGCATTAGATATATGTAGGGAGCGCGCAAGATAGTGTTCTTTCCCTAATGGAGCTTAGATCCTTTCTCAGTGGGCACGCTGAAGTTTTTCCTAAAAACTAACAGCTAAAAGTCTGGGTAGCAAGGAATGATATTGGCTTGAAAATTCTATCAGTATTTTTCTGGGCTTCTTTTCAATACCATTCTGTACCTCTTCAGTATGTCTCCCTGTCTGTCAGCATTCCGTTCCCAGACTGACTGCTTCATCAGTGTATCTGTGTAGCACAACAACAGAATGATAATGTTTTTATTGATATTCTGCTAGAGATCGTTGCATTTACTTCCATAAACTAATGGAAGAATTTAGAAGTCTACTTTTAGTAGGCAACCAAAAAACCTTAGGCTTTTTAAGTAGAGTTGCAGGCTTATATATTTGAAAGATGTACCACTTTTACCAGTAAGGGCTTAAAGTTAATGAAATAGTGTTTTTCCCTTGAAACAGCTTTACTTAAAAGACTGTAGTGGAAATATTTTTATTAGAGATTTGGTGTTGAACTAAGACAGTGTAATCCTGAATGTTAGTTCTCCTTTTCTTACAAATTACTATGAATCTTTAAAAATAAGGAAAGTAACCTGTGCATCCAGCACTTTGGGAGACCAAGGCAAAGAATCTTAGGTTTGATGCCAGCTCTGCCAGCTTAGTGACCTGAGACCCTATTGCAAAAGGACAGAGGGTGGGTTGGGGCTAGGGTTGTCACTCAGTGGGAGGCCGTGGATTCATTCCCTAGGACTGGTGGGGCCGGAAAGGGCAGAGGGGAAATGAGAGCAGAAGTGATATTTCGGTTTGTCATTATGCTTCTAGTAAATGTTTTATCTGGTATATTTAATGTATTATTTTTATTCTTTTTTATCATTTGTTTTCTCCAGCAAAATAACTAGATATACCGATATAAACATGGAAGATTTCAAGTGTCCTATTTTTCTTGGTTGTGTGATCTGTGTGACTGGTTTGTGTGGCTTGGACAGGAAGACAGTTCAGCAGCTCACAATCAAGCATGGAGGCCAGTACATGGGACAGCTGAAAATGAATGAATGTACGCACCTGATCGTGCAGGAACCAAAAGGTAAAAACTGTTTTACAAATGGACAAATGGAATTTTGTTCTTCAATATTGAACATTTTAAAATCGTTATAGAACAGTTTTTGTTGTCTGATATGCTATTATGTAACCTAGCTTGATTTGTTTTTCCCCCCTAAAATCTTATAAAGATAGTTTGGGTCACAGTCTGTAGAAAAATTTCATGACCATTCTAATATTCTTTTGTTTGTTTGTTTTTGTCTTTTTTTGAGACAGGGTCTTGCTATGCAGTTCAGGCTGACCTTGAACTCACTTTGTGGCCCAGGCTGGCCTCAAACTCACATTGATCCTCCTGCCTCAGCCTCCCAAGTGCTGGGCTTACAGGTGTGCACCACCACACTTGACTGCCATCCTAATGTTTAGTCATATCATTGAGTAAATACAAAAAATCCAAACCTTACCATTATGTTTTAGTCTAATCTATTAGGTCTTTTAGTAATGAACAAATAAAACGTCCCACAGTTACCAAATAATTCAAAGAAAAGTTTATAACAAGAAAACTCAAGTGGCATTTCTTTCTAATGATTAATTAAAAGGATTAATTAAAAGGCTTGACAGGCGTGGTGGCGCACATCTGTAATCCCAGCACTCTGGAGGCTGAGTCAAGATGATCACTGTGAGTTCGAGGCCAGCCTGAACTACATAGTGAGACTTTGATTCAGAAAAAAAAGAGGCTTGAATTTGTATTTAATTGAACCAATCATCTTAACTGAATCAACTAATTTTGTTAATGTTTTTATTATGTTTTTTGTATTGATACTGTTTTACTAAGCTAACGACATAAATAAAATTTGACCAACATTGTTAATGTTGATTGGTAATTACCTTTAAGTCAGGATTTTGTTGGTAACAATTGTGAGAAGAGTTGACACTGCTCCTGGTTTTCTGAATCTAAAAGCAGTTCATCCATTGACTCAAGAATGCCCAAAAATGCTGGTTGTGGTGATACACCTGCCTGTAATCCCATCTCCTCAGAAGGCTAGGCAGATCAAACATTCAAACCCAGCCTGGGCAATTTAGCAAGACCCTGTTTGGGGACGGGGAGTGAGATAATACAAGTAACAATTATCTCTTTGCCTATCCTTAATTTTAAGTAGAATCCTTTAGAGATTGGAATAAATCCTTTTAACATTTGTTATATTGCATACATTTAGTTTTCACTGTTGTCTTATGCATGCTTATTAAAACCACATCATAATTCTGACTTAGCCCCCTTTTATAGATTAAGAAACTGACCTAAAGAAATTAAGTGATGGAGCTTTTATGCAAACAAGTTCAGTATTGCCAGTTACCCAACAGTTGCCTGTCTTATTTCAAGAAGATAAACTCAGCACTGAATGTGTATTTATACAGTACAAAACTATTAGGTAATGACCTAAATTTTTGCTTTTTAGCATACTATGTAGTGCAGCATGTAAAAATAAGACTACTTACTGGTAACCTTCAATTTTGTTTCAGGAAGATTTTTTAAAATAACCTATTATAATGCAAATATTTCTTTATTTCTCTGTTTATTTCTGAACACAAATAGGTCAGAAATACGAATGTGCCAAGAGATGGAATGTACACTGTGTGACCACACAATGGTTTTTTGATAGTATTGAGAAAGGTTTTTGTCAAGATGAGTCTATGTACAAGACAGAACCTAGACTAGAAGCAAAGACTCTGCCTGATACTTCAACTCCCACTGGTCAGATCAGCACGACTGATAGTAAGTCCATTGAGATTAAAATAAAGAATCAATTTTCCATTTACTAAGAATTGATTTGTTAGGCTGAATATGTTGCTTAGTGGTACAGCACTTACCTAACATTTTAAGACTCTGTATTTGATCATAAGCATTGCAAAAAAAAAAAAAAATTGTTAATAGGATCGCTGAAATATAGTAGGGAATTTCTAATCTTTTCCCTGTGCATCTAGGCTTAATTGTATAATAAAATTGCTAAATTGTATAGTTGTATTAAAAATTGGTCCAGAACTGCTCCTGATATTTCTTTTTAGAATGGATAATTACTTTCTTCCCATACCCTGATAATAGTGCAAGAGATGATCAAAGACATTAAAAATACTAATGGGCGAAGACTTAGAGAATTTTTAGAACTTTCTTGACACAGCTATTAATACATTTTATTATTTTTTCCAATTTTATTTTTTTATTAGTACATGTTTACTGTATATAATGATTACATTCCTTGTGGATAGTTGGTACATGTACATAACACATCTAAGATTTTTTTCAAATTTAAGTTGCTTGAACTTTAAGGCCAGCAGTTTCATTTTATGGAAAACAAGGGACTGTTTTTCCTTTTTGTGTTTGTTTCAAGATTTCTATTAAAAAACCTTTGAATCTGCGAGGTGTGGTGGTGCACATCTGTAATCCCAGCACTTGGGAGGCTGAGACAGGATAATTGCTTTGAGTTCAAGGCCAGCCTGGACTATATAGTGAATTTAAGATGAGCCTGAATGACATAACAAGACCCTATCTCAAAAAACAACAACCACTAAGTCTTCAGGAAATTGTTTCTAAATGTTGGGTTATGGGAAAAATTAATTTAGAAGAAAATATGTAATGACCTTCATAAATTTGTACTTTGTTTTAAATATGTAGGCCGTACTCTTTCAGACGTCAGCCACATTTCCAACATAAATGGAAGTTGTATAAATGAATCCTTATGCAGTTCAATTCTTAATAGCAAATTGGAGCCTACACCGGAAAACCTAGAAAATCTGGACATTAGTGCATTTCAAGCACCTGAAGATTTATTAGATGGTTGTCGGGTACGTCTTTATTGTGTAATAAATACAGAAAGTAATGATATACTTCAGCACTTCCTAGCCTGAGTTTATAGGCCCCTCAAACTTGGACTTGCTCTTTGTCTACATAAACTTTTGATTAAATTAAGAAGATGCTCTCACTGTGTCCATCCCTTCGGCATAGGGATCCCTTGGCCTGGGATGTACGTTTGTCTGTTATCCTCCAAAATTCATTCCACTCTTCAACTTTCCTGTGAACCCTTTTAGTTGCAGTAATCTGCTGTGCTTTGAAATTCTTAATTTATGAACCACTTACTAGATTTTTATTTATAAAGATCACTTATTAAGTATGATATATTAACACCATTGATCATCTCATATGTTATATTCATATGTTGTGTATATTCTTAAATTCCACAAGTAACTCTTAATAGATACTATCTTGAGATTAACACTTAGAGGCTTAAAATTCTTTTTGACAATCATACAGACAGCAAATGGCTATCCATCCAGCCCAGAATCTGTCTTCCTAATCAGGAGAGGCCCTCTTGTTCAGTATCTCTTGGGTGGTTTAAATTTTTAGACCAGGCATGGTGGCACATACCTGTAATCCCAGCATTCTGAGAGGCTGATGTAGGAGGATCACAAGTTTGAGCCCAGCCTGGACAATTTAGCAACTTAAGGAGATCTCTCAGAATTTCAAAAAAAAAAAAGAAAAAATTTTGAAAAGAATCAGGAATATAACTCAGTGCAGAGGTCCTGGGTTCAATCCTCAGTACACAAAAAGGAATAGGAGTATTTTTAGTATGTAAGTATCTTGTAAGTTCCTCAATAGAAATGTCTTATCAATATATGACACTTTTTCAGATCTTTTGGATCTGAATACTAAATGTATTCCTAGTTATAAAATGACTAATCTGATTTCTATTTTGTTTAAAGCCACAAAGTACTTCAGGTATCTACTTCGAAAAATAATGTAATATATTGTAAAAGAATGATTTTTTA
This sequence comes from Dasyprocta punctata, assembly GCA_004363535.1. NCBI lineage: Eukaryota > Metazoa > Chordata > Mammalia > Rodentia > Dasyproctidae > Dasyprocta > Dasyprocta punctata. The sequence goes on along the minus strand of RJWM01002247.1, from coordinate 55,876 downwards.
AAATGAGAAGTTTTTTTTTTAAATTTTGATTTTATTAGTACATGTTTATAGTTCACACAGTTTCCAGTCATCTTGGGGAGGGGTTACATGTACATGTCACAGCTTGGTTCTCTGTTTTTTTAAATCGCCTTCCCTCCCTCTTCCTCTTCCTCCAATTCCCCTATTCCATTTTTCATTCTTGTTGATGTTATTAACCTTGGCTCTTGTTATGGCATATAATATTTATATTAATTGAGGTTATTAGGTTCCTATACATAGCAAATCTTCTATTTACTTCCCCTTTCCCTCCTCACCCCTTGTGCCATTTCCCTTGGGCCACTTCCCCATTGCAAGGGATCCATATCTTTGTCCCCTTCTATCCATCCTTATTATTCTGTTTGTATTTTGCCTCACTCAAATGAGAGATACTCTATGGTATTTAAGCTTGTGTATCTGGTTTATTTCATGCAGCATTATATTTACCAGGTACATCCATTTTCCTGCAAATGTTTAAAATCTGTCATTCCTTACAACAGAGTGGTATTCCATTGAATATAGATACCATTTTCTTTATCCAGTTATCTGTTGATGGGTATACAGACTGATTCTAGGATTTAGCCATTACGATTGTGCTGCTATAAACATTGGTATGCATACTTCCCTGAAGTATGAAGTCTTTAGCTCTTGAAGACACCCAACGGGGGGGGGGGAGGTCTCTGGGTCATAAGGAATTTCTAATTTCAGTTCTTTGAGAAATCTCCATGTTGAGTTTCATTATGATTGTACCAGCTTATATTCCCAACAGCAGTGAAGGAGGGTTCCTTTTTCACCACAGCCTTGCCAGTATTTTTTTTTAAGAGTAGGAAAATTTATTGGAGAAAAGGAATGGGGAATAGGAGTTGGGGAATAAGGAATAAGAATAGCTCCTGAGAGACAGGAGGGCTCTCAAATGGGTTGCCCCAGCATTTGTTCTTGTTTGATTTCTTAATTGCTGTTCTTTGTGGAGTATGATGGAATCTTAGCATTGTTTTAATTTGCATTTCTGTAATGGCCATAGATATTTATTTATTTCTTCCTCTCTGAAGTGTCTGTTCATTTCTCTTCCCCATTTCTTGACTGGATCTTTAATTTTAGGCAGCTTACATTTTTTTGAGTTTTTTTGTATATTCCAGGTATTAGTCCTCTGTCTGGTAAAGTTTTTTTCCCATTCTGTAGGTTGTCTCTTCACTCTACTCATTGATTCTTTTGCTATACAGCAACTCTTTAGGTTGGTGTACTCCCACTTACTGATTCTTGCTGTTACTTCTTATGCAATTGGGGTTCCGTTTAGAAGATCCTTTCCTACATCTGTGTCTTTTAGGTGTTTTACGTATTTTATCTTCCAGTAGGTTTAATGTTTCTGTTCTAATGTTTAGATCTTTGATCCATTTTGATTTTAATTTAGTATATGGTGAGAGATGAGAGTCCATTTTCAGTCTTTTTCACACAGATAACTAGTGTACCCAGCACCACTTGTTGAGTAGGCTGTGTTTCTTCCAACATATGCTTTTGGCCCCTTTGTCAAAGATCAAGTAGCTGAATATGTCTGGGGAACTTTCTGTATCATCAGTTCTGTTCTGTTGATCCATGTTTCTGTTTTTGTTCCAGTATCATGCTGTTTTTATATTGCTTTGTAGTGTAACTTGAAGTCAGGTATTGTAGTGCCTTCTACTTTGCTCTTGTTGTCCAAAATTTCTTTTGCTTTTCTTTGTCTCTTCTGGTACTATATAAATTTTAGCATTTTTTTTGTTTGTTTGTTTGTTTCTAGGTCTATAAAGTATGCTGTTGGTATTTCGATAACAGTTTTGGAAATATGGCCATTTTGGTAGTAGTGGTTCTGCCTATCCAGGAGCAGGGGACATCTTTGCATTTTTTCATGTCCTCTTCAGTCTCCTTTTTCACAGTACTGTAGTTTTCTTTGTGGAGGTCTTTCACTTCCTTGGTGAGGTTAATCCCTTGGTAATTTATTTTTCTTGAAGCTACTGTGAATTGTATTATTTTCATAATTTCCTTCTTATCCCATTCATTGTTGGTGTGCACAAATGTTAGTGATTTTTGTGTGTTAATCTTGTATCTTGCTACATTGCTGAAGTTCAGTATTCTGAGAATGTTTTGGTGAGGTTCTTTGGGTCTGTGTAAAGTATCACATCATCTGCAAGTAATGGTAATTTGTAACCTTCCTTTGCTATATGTATCTCTTTTATTTCTTTTTCTTGCCTAATTGCTCTGACCAATGTTTCAAGTACTATATTGAGCAGAAGAGGTAATAGTGGACATCTTTGTCTTGTTCCTGGTCTTAGGGGCAATGTTTTTGGTTTTTCCCCGTTTAGTATGATGCTGGGTATTAGTTTGTCATATCTAACTTTTATCATATTCAGGTATGGTTCTTCTATACCTGTTTCCTTCAGGATTTTTATAATGAAAAGGGTGTTAGATTAGTCCAAGCTTTCAGGAGGCTAAGGTAGGTGGAGCATTGCGAGTTCGAGGCCGTCTTGGGCTACATGAGCACAAGGCCAGCCTGAGCTACATATTGCTACCCTGCCTCAAAAAACTAGGGCTGGGAGTTTGGCTCAGTGGTTTAAGCGCCTGTCTGGAAGGCATGAGGTTGTGAGTTCAATCCCCGGTGCCACCAAAAAAAAAAAAAAAAAAGGGTGTTAGATTTTGTAAAAAGCCTTTTTTGCATCTATGAATATGATCATACGGTTTTTGGCCTTGCTTCTGTTTATGTGATGTATTACATTTATTGACTTACATGCATTGAACCATCCGTGCATCTCTCATATGAAACCTACTTAATCATGATGTATGATCTTTTTATTTGCTAATATGTCATTGAGGATTTTTGCATCTATGTTCATTAAAGAGATTGGCCCATAGTTTTCTTTCTGTTTTGAGTCTTTATGTGATTCTGGGATTAGGGTGATACTGGTTTCCATAAATGAGTTGAGAGCACTCTATCCCTTTCAGTTTCTTTGGAGAGCTTGAAGAGTGTTGGTGATACAACATTCTTAAAGGTTTTGTTGAATTCAATAGTAAATAATCAAGTCCTGGGGTTTTTTTAGTTAGTAGGTTTTTTTATTACTGTGTCAGTCCCATTGCTTGTTACTGAGTTGTTAAGCATATTTATGTTTCCTTGGGCTAATTTTGGTAGTTTGTATGTGTCTAGCAATCTGTCCATTTCTTCAAAATTTGCTAATTTGCTGGAATGTAATTTTTGAAGTAGTTACTACCTTCTGAATTTCTAGTGTCTGTTGTGATTTCACCTGTTTTTTTTTTTTTTTTTTTTTTTTTTTTTTTTTTTTTTTTTTTTTTTTTTTTTTTTTTTTTTTTTTTTTTTTTTTTTTTTTTTTTTTTTTTTTTTTTTTTTTTTTTTTTTTTTTTTTTTTTTTTTTTTTTTTTTTTTTTTTTTTTTTTTTTTTTTTTTTTTTTTTTTTTTTTTTTTTTTTTTTTTTTTTTTTTTT
>RJWM01002247.1:0-52297 GCA_004363535.1 Dasyprocta punctata | reverse complement strand
GAATTGATGTGATTCTTTTCTTGCTTTCTCTTGGTAAGTCTGGCTAGGGGTTTATCGATTTTATTCTTTAAAAGAACCAGCTCTTCAGTTTGTTGATTTTTTTTTTTTAACCATTGGCTCAATTTCATTGATTCCTGCTCTCGTCTTTATAATTTCTTTCCTTAATTCAGTTTGGGGCTGATTTGTTGTTTGTCAAGTATCTTAAGCTTTCTCATACAGTTGTCTGTTTGAGCTTTCTCTGTTTTCCTAATGTGTGCATTGATTACAGTGAATTTTCTTCTTTGAACTGCTTTGTTACTGTCATGGAGGTTTTGATGAATTGTACCATCATTGTCATTAACTTTTAGAAATTTTAAAATTTCATACTTGATTTCTTCACTGACCGATTGGTTGTTTAAGAGTATGTATTGGGTGACATACTATGTCACCCCAAGTCCTCATATACTTTTTGATGGGGCTGAGTTTATTGGTTTGTTACTGGTTTGTTGTCTGGCGTGGGGATTGGCAATGTGAGTGCTGCACCTGCCCAGGGGTGGAGCTGGCATACAATGTAAGGGAAGGCGGGTCTTCCTCTTGTGCTTCCACCTTCTCTCTCGCCAGTGCGCTTTGCAGTTTGTGGCTGCCATGAACAGTGGCCCCGCCATGACACGCTGCCTTGGAGCCAACTAAGTAAGGACTGAAACTTCCAAGAAACTGTAAGAAATAAACCTTTCCTTCCCTAATTTTGGGTGTCAGGTATTTTGTCTTGGCAACGAGTGAAAAGTAACTAAGACAGAGTATATTGTTAATTTTCCAGAAGCTTTTACATTCTCCAAAATTTCTTCTGTTGTTGATTTCTGTTTTCATTGAACAGTGGTCTGGCAGTATGCATGGGACTGTTATTTTATATTTACTGAGCAGACTTTGTGGGCTAGTATGTGATCTGTTTTGGAGACAGTACTGTGCACTGCTGAAAAGAATGTGTACTGTGTAATAGAGGGGTGAAATACTCTCTATATATCCATTAAGTTCGTATGTTCAAGGATGTGGTTCAGCTCTGAAATTTTTTGATTAGTTTTTTGTTTGGTTGATGTATCTCTTTTGTGAAATTGAGTGTTAAAATCCTCTCCTATGTTTGTGTTAGTGTTTGGTCTTTTAATTTCAGCAGTTTTTGTTTTATGAAGATGGGTGGTTCAGTATTCAGTGCATACATATTTATCAATGTTGTCTCTTGTTGGATTGTAACCTTAACTAGAATATAGTGACTTTCTTTGTTCCTTTTAGTCAGTCTTAGCTTGAAGTTTACTGAGTCTGAATATTAGAATTTCTACCCTGGTTTTTTTCAGGGTCCTGGTGTGTGAAATGTTATTTTCCATCCTTCAGTTTCAGTCTATTCATATCTCTTTGGATGAGATCAGTTTCTTGAATGCAACAGATTGTTGGAGTCCGTTTTTTTTGATGCAGTCTTCCAGTCTGTGTCTTTTAATTAAAGAGCTGAAGCTGTTAACATTGAGAAACATTACTGAGATGAGTTGGTTATTTACTGTCATTGCCTTCTTTGTCTGTTGGTATATCCTTTATTCTTCTTTTCCTGATTTTTTTTTCCTGCTGTTTAACCATTGACCTCACTAGGTTCCTCTGTGTTTTTTGCTGTGTCTGATTTGTTGTTTGTGTTGAGAATATTCTTAAGTATTTTCTCCAGTGCTGGATTAACACTCATTTATCTTCTGAACTGATCTGTCTCATGGAAATATCTTATTTTCCATCTATTTTAAAAGGTAGCTTTGCTGAGTAAGTTAATCTGAGTAAGTCATTTACTCATAGGGCTTTAAATACTCAACTCCAAGCTCTTCTGGCATTTAGGGGTTAGGTTGAGATGTCCACTGTGATTCTGATTGGTTTAACTTTATATGTGATTTTTTTGTTTTTCTTTGACTACTTTTAAAATTCTGGCTTTTTGCTGTGTATGTGATAATTTAATAAGGATATGATTTGGTGAGATGCTTTTTTCATTGTAATTGATGTTCTATAAGTGTCACTTACTTGTATTTTAAATTCTTATATTTGAGAAATTTTCCATGATTTCTGTAAGTATGTTAGTGAATTTGTCTGTGCTATCTTACAGGTTTTCTTTAACTCCAGTTAACTTGAGATTGGTTTTCTTGTCATCTAGCAGCTGCTGGATAGTCTTCTTTTGTTCTCTTATTTTCTTTTTAGCCTCTGTGAGCTCTTTATCTTAATTCATTATTTTGTCCTACTATCACTCCATCTTCATATTGCTCATTTCTGAAATGTATAAATTCTGTACAATTTTTTATTTCAGGTATTTCTGTCTAACATCTTTCCAAGGATTCCATATCATTGTTGAATCTGTCATTCAGATTGGAACTGCTTTGGTTAGCTTGTCCAGTTTTTTATCTTGTATTTCCCTCAAATTCACCAGGGGCATATTGAGTGAAATTTCTGTAAACTTTTGGTTTATTTCCTCTTTGAACTCATCTATTTTCTTCATCCTTGTTTTGTGAACTTTTCATAGATTTATTTTTTTTAAAAAATTACATATGGCTCTTCTTTATTCCCCTTTTCCTGAGGGGGTTTATTGCGGGTTAGGGACCACAGAAGTGAAGAGAGTTTGTGGCTTATATGGAGATTTTTTTGTAGGATGTTGCCTCCCCATAAATAATTTTCAGCTTTGTATGTCCAGTGCTAGTATTTACTTTTTCTGTTATTTACCCGTGATTTTGACATGTCCCTGTTTTGCTAAAAGAAATTGCTTCTATTGCTAGCAGCATCTACAGATTCAATCTTCTAACACTTCTATGATAGCTCATGCAGTTACTCCTCCCCCAGTTACCTATTTTCTATGCACACTGTGACAGTTTATTATTTGTGGTGGTTCTGCAGTGAGAGAGGTGAGGTAGGGTGGGGAGAATGGGAAGTGGTTGGATGAGGAGTGTTAGACACTAAAGGGGGAAATAGAAGAAAAGGTTGATATCAGGTCTGATTTTATTGGAATACTTTTGGTTGGGTTGAAGTGTTAGTGTTGAGAATTTTCTGAGGAAATTTTGTGGGGGCAAGGGTGAGGTATGTCCAGATACTTTAGCTTGTTTCTATAGATGTTGCCAGAAATGTTGATGCCCTCATAACGCCCAGCCACTACCTTCTGGTCCAGCAGTACCTGCTTGGCCATGATGGCCACCAGGTGGCCCAGGAGATGGTCTTGGCTGTCTAGCTCCAGGACCTGCCCCACCACCATCCTCGGTAGCCACCTGAAACAGAAGTGAGAGTTTTAGAATATACTTCATTCCTTAATTCTCATACAGTAGCAAGGATTTATCACTGTATTATTGTTAAGAAGAAAATTTGGCAAAGGATCCCATCCTTCTATACTGCTAAAACTTACCAATTTGTTGGTAGAACAGAGAATGTTTTGTATAATCTTTTATTCTAGACTATATTAGTTTTAGATATAATTTTGAATTATTGTTTATGTATAGGAAAGTATGAGTCCTAATTTTTGTAAGGATGTATCTAGTAATGGAGGTGATTTAATTTGGCTTACAAATGCAGGAAGAGATCTGTTATTCTTAAGTTTTTAATGCACCTTATATAAAATAGAGGTGAAAATTTTTTGTATTGATTAAATTGGTTTAGATATATATGTCATGAGAATTAAAAATAAGTTAATTTTTGCATTTTGTCCTCAGCACTCCTTGGCTCTTACATATTTTGGTTTAATTAACTATGAAAAAGAAATCTCTTTATAGGTTAGAAAGTTAAAGCGCATAACACATGCACAGTGGTGCTTTTAATTCACATGTCTCACTGCTGGGTGGCTCTGAACTCCATGTTCAAGTCTCCTGTGGGGCAGTCACACATACACAACTTGTGGTTCAAGCTGGTGGGAACATATTAAGGAACTTAGCTTATGTGGTTAATCAGTGCCAGCTGAAAACAATGATTTAAGCCTAGTAACTGAAATTGTAATTGGAATCACAGTTATAGTACTCTTTCTGTAATTACTTTAAAATTTATTAGTAGTAAGACCATCACAATTTAAGAAGCTGCCTGCACAGCTAGAAATTGCTATGCATCAGTATTCAGAAGATACTGGGTTTTGATTTTTCTTTTATTTAAAGCTACAAAATAACTTACCAGGTATCTTCTATGAAAGATAATAATCCTGTGGGATTGTAAAGGAATTTTTTTAACTGTTTCAGGAAACATTTCATTTCTTAATGTATCCTAAAATGCAGACAGAGTATCTTATTCAGACGCATTGGATTTAAACGTCTATTTTTTTTGCTTTTGGATATCTATTCTTAATTTTGTTTCTACTGAGAAATCAAGCATCTTAAATGCATCAGTCTAAAGCAGATATTTTCTTTCTTTACAGATATATGTTTGCGGTTTTAGTGGCAGAAAGCTAGATAAACTGAGAAGGCTTATTAACAGTGGAGGTGGAGTTCGTTTTAATCAGCTTAATGAAGACGTAACTCATGTTATTGTGGGAGATTATGATGATGAATTGAAGCAGTTTTGGAACAAATCAGCACACAGGTTTTATCAATTTTTAATTCAAAACAGTTTCTACTTGTGTAATGATTGTTAAAATTATATGTCCGTGTGGCATGGGACTGCATGGAAGTGGGATCATGGTTTTCATAGTTTAAACTAATGTGTAATTCTGTGCTGTTTTTGTAGGCCTCATGTAGTGGGAGCAAAATGGTTGCTGGAGTGTTTTAGTAAAGGTTATATGCTCCCTGAAGAAATGTATATTCATGCTAGCTACAGGCCAGTAGAAGTTCCATTTTCAGATCAGCCTGAGAGTAAAACAGCTCTTTCAAAAAAGAACAGCAGCTTCTCTAAGAAAGACTTTGCTCCTCATGAAATGCGTGAACAAGCTGATGAGGATCTGCTCTCTCAGTATGTAAACAACAACTCCACAGTAGGTAAGAAATCCTTGATTGGTGTTTGTAGGGGTTGTAGTTTCTAAGAAATACTTTAGTAGCTGAATACATGCATACATACATATATGATCTCTGCCAAGATTTTAAGGTAAATATTTTTATTCTCTTAAAATTTTGTTTGTAAGTTTTTTCTGAGCAGGCAAGGCCTTTGGGGCTCTTAACCCTTTAATCTTCTCTGCTGTCATCAACTAACTGACTCCAGTTTGATCTGTTCCACATACATGAGTGTATGATAATTTGTAACAGATGCTTCTGACTGGATTACTGGGGTCTTTAATGCCTGTTGGGCTGCACTGTGGATGCCTAGCCCACCTCAGCATGTAGTTTTAGCAGTGTGGTAAGGTAAATTTCCAGTGAAGAGTTAGGAACAATTTTTTCTTTGTTTTGTAAAATGTAGAATGTATTGTGAAATATTTGATACATCTAAAAAGACATAAAGAATAATGTGATAAGTAACCATGTTACCTAGTTATAGAAAGTAGAATTACCACTGTGTCAAAACCTCCAGGGAATCCTCCTTCATTTTTCTTAACATCTTATGCATATATATCTATAAACAATATTTGCATTATTTCATTTTATATGTTTTAACTTACATAAATCATACATGATGTGTTTTTCTCTACTACCCACCTACACCTAATAGGTAAAGTACTTATCTAATCTAGGTATCTAGCTAAAAATATACTACATCCAGATGGATTTACCATAGGTTATTACTTTTCCCACTGTGATGTTTTTGTTATGTCTCTGTTGCCACTAGAGACATACTGCTGAGGTTGTTCTTGTTCATGTCTCCTTGTGCACATGAACAAGAGTTTTTCTAGCATATAAACCCAGATTGACGTGGTTGATTCAAGGGACGATATATACATCTCTCTTACATAACATGGGTTGCTTTTCTGAAGTTTACCCATGTATACTCTTGTGACAGTGTCATTTTCTGCTATTTGTCCCATTTTTCTGCCCCACCAGCCCCTTAAAATCTTTTTGTCTTATTTTGTGTGGATTAATATTGTTCCTTTTAATCCTGAATCCCATTCTGAACTCTATATCTTTTAGTTTCACAATTAGGTGTTACTATTAATGGTTTACCTGGTAAATAGTTTGTTTTGGTTTGCCAACTGTTTCTTTGCTCCCTCCCCCTTGCATATCTCATTTCTGCCACTTTATAACTGTGACAAGGCAAGTTGCAGAATCTGTTTAAAACCTGACATTTTGTTTTGGAGAAAGGAAATATGTTGATAGTATTAGTTTCATAGCTAACATTATATGAATGTAAGCGCCTAGACACAGTGCCTGTCTGAGTGAGTGTATCCTTTTTTTGGAGGCGGGGGGACAGGATCTATGTAGTTCAGGCTGGCCTTGAACTCACAGCGATCCTCCTGCCTCAGCCTCCCAAGTGCTGGGATTGTTGGCATGTGCCACCATGCCCGGCTTGAGTGAGTGAATCCTTGAATAGCCTCCATCCATGTTGGAATTCCACATGCAGGGTGACTGTTTTCACCTAAGGGTTAAACAGTACAAATTTTAGGAATTATAGCCAAAGTCTGTCTCTGTCACATACTGTTTTGTTTTGACAACTGTTGAAAAATACAAGTTATTTTTAATTTCAAGACTATATAAAAAGTCTGTGTGACCCATTTGCCAACCCCAGCCTTAAAGTGTTACCTTCCAACACAGCACCACTATAGAATTTTCAAAAATATCCTGTTACTTCTTATAATTTAAGCCTTAATTTGACAATGTTTACTGAATATTAAAGACTGTATATTTTAATGATTTATATTTTTATATAGGTACTGTATATATTTTCTTACACTACCCATCTATCAGTCAACTTTGTCTTAAAACGGCATCGTTGAGGTAATTTGTGTTCTTGATCACTTATTTACTTAAGAAATGTGTACAGAAGCTTAGTAGCTCCAACTCCAATAAGAAACATCTTAGGGATTTTTAAATACAATTGTGATTTTCTTATTATTGCATTTATATAATTATCTTCATGGTAAAGGCTTGATAGTTATACTATTTGGGCCTGTTAATTCTATTTTTTCTTTCTCAGTGCCATTCTAAATTATCTAAATGGGTTTTGAAACTAAGACATGCCTATAGGAGCATCATAACTTTTTAGCTTACTCATTTCTAGCACACTAGGAATACATAGAGCTAACATACTTCCTACTGGAAGGTGGTGATACTGATCATATTCCTGGTAACCCTGAAGATGGTGTAGCCCCACAACCCTTAGTCATTGTGTACATTTAAGCCTTAGTTGAGTAACCCTTCAAATGATCAGTCTTCTTGTTACCTTACTGTCTTTGCTTGAAAATGAACTTTAAGATAAACTATCTATTAGAGAACTATTTTTCTCTTCCAGTGGAAGCCAGCAAGTCTGAAACTGCAGAGTCTGAAGTTGGGCACTGTAATGGTTCTACTCATGTTGAGCCCTTTAATGATTCTACTCACATTTCTCTACAAGAAGAAAACCAGTCTTCTGTCAGTCATCACATCCCTGATGTTTCTACAGTTACTGAAGAAGGCTTATTTTGCCGAAAGAGTTTCCTTATTTTGGGTTTTAGTAATGAAAATGAATGCAGTATTGCAAGCATCATAAGAGAATATGCTGGAAAGATTGTATCCCTTCCAAGCAGAGTTGTTGCTGATTATGCTGTGGTGCCTTTGCTGGGATGTGAAGTAGAGGCAACTGTGGGAGAGGTTGTTACAAATACATGGCTGGTAAGAAAATACTAAGAGTCAAAATGCAGTATTGAAGGATATTTGAATGAATGCCAGGAGTGTTAATGTTAAGCTCTTAGGCAGTTTAGCTTATGTAAATTGACAATTAGATTTGAGTAGTATCTGGATTTTGCTTTTAGCAAAGGAAATGTTTAAAATATGAAATTATAGGCCGGGCGTGGTGGCGCACGCCTTTAATCCCAGCACTCGGGAGGCTGAGGTAGGAGGAGCGTTGTGAGTTCGAGGCCGGCCTGGGCTACAACGCAAGCGCAAGGCCAGCCTGAGCTACACAGTGCGACCCTGCCTCAAAAAACCAGGGCTGGGAGTTTGGCTCAGTGGCTTAAGCGCCTGCCAGAGGTTGGGAGTTCAATCCCCAGTACCGCAAAAAAAAAAAATATATATATATATATGAAATTATGCAGACCTCTTGTCCTGATCCTAGTGGAGTGGAGATTGCTATCCCAGAGATCGCAGAAGCAACATTTTCTTTCTTTCCTTTTTTTTTTTTTTTTTTTTTTTTTGAGGCAGGATCACACTGTGTAATTCAGGCTGGCCTTAAACTCAGTATGTAGCCCAGGCTGGGCTCAAACTCCTGCCAGTCTTTCTGCCTAAGCCTCCTAAGTGCAGGATTACAGGTGTGTGCCACCATGCCTGCCCCTTAGCAAGCTACTCTGGGTCATCCCTTACTATTTATCTTTCCTTACAACCAAAGTATGATGTGCTTTTTCAATATCTCAGGAATTAAGATGAAAACCTGGGCATGGTGGCGTAGCATATAATCTAAACACCTGAGAGCCTTACGCAATAGAATTGCTGTGAGTTTGAGGCCAGCCTGGACTACATGGTGGGACCCTGTCTCAGAGAGAGAGAGGTGGAAAAAACGATAAACTACTACATTGGAAACAATTGATTTTGAAAAACTACAGTAATCTGTGATTTTAGTATCTGAATGTAATAATCGATGTCTGTGTTTTTCTTTAAATGTTATTTTGATTATATTAAAAATGAGCATATGTAGGTTTATATTACATTAAAATTTCATTGAAACTAAAACAGGTACTGAAATTGAACCAGCGTTAACCATTAGTTTCTTCATCCAGGTTGACTTTACTGTTTTTCTTGTTTTTAAAAGGTTACTTGTATAGACTATCAGACTTTAATTGATCCAAAGTCAAATCCTCTCTTCACACCAGTCCCAGTAATGACAGGAATGACTCCTTTAGAGTATTGTGTTATTTCATTCAGCCAATGTGTTGGAGCAGAAAAAGATTCTCTGATATTCTTAGCAAATCACCTTGGAGCAAGGTATGGAATGGTGCCTGCTGTTGTGTGCTTTTTAATTTGTTTTGACTTACTAGAAAGCATTGTAATTAAAATTTGGCCAGGTATTTTTATTATATTTGTGAGTTAGGAATAGTATATCTGTCAGATGCGTCAAGGTGATGGAGAGCAGGATACAATGAGCTGGATGTCTGGATAACGTATGAGACTACAGGCATTGACCAGATGTGGCACATACCTCTAATCCTGATATTTGGGATGCTGAGACAGGAGAATCAAAAGTCTGAGATCAACCTGGGCTACATAGTGAGTTTGAGGCCAGCCTGGACTGCCTGGTGAGACCCTGTTTGGAAATAAAAGAAAAAACAGACTATAGGCTTCAATGCTGTATTGACTTAGCAATCAGGAAAGGGACTATTTAATGCTGATATATGTACTGTTATTGAATGGTACTTATCTAAGCATGTACCTTTCCATGTACCATATGAATTTGTTTATTCATCTTGTAGTATACGTTCATTGTTTCTTTTGTTTTCAGCCAGAAATGCGAATAGTAAGCAGGAACAGTGAATGCTTTAAGTGAAAGAAAATGAATTTAAAAATTACTTCCAAAATCCGTATTAGTCCAGCCCTAATTTATCAACAGATGATGGCTGTTTAAAAAAAGAAGCAGCTGGGTATGGTACAATCCTAGCTATTTGGAAGGCTGAGGCAGGAGGATTGCAAGATTGAGACTAGTCTGGACAACTTAGCAACGTCCTGTCACAAAATTATAAAAGTGGGAGATAGCGCTGGGGATATAGTCTAGTGATAGAGTATTTGCCTAGCACACACAAGACCTTGTGTTCAATCCTCAGTACACCCTACAAAAAAGAAAAAAGATGAAAGTGGAGAAGTGTTAATATAAATAAATGTAGATTAAACTCTACATTAAAATAAAATACTTTTAGATTACATCATGAAGTAAAATTCAACTACTTTTAAAGAAAAATGACTCCAAACATTGTGGAAGAATAGTGGGCAAAGACTTAAGTAAATGCGTAAGACAGATTAACTATCAGACAGGTTTGAATTTATATCAAAAGTCATTAAGAAAAAAACATTGTAAATAATGCTTACACTATGATAGAAAAAAATCTTAGTTTTTTCGTTTTTTACTTTAAACATACATTGCCAACAGTTAATTCCCTTCAGGATACTCCCTCTTACTTTAAACACGTTTCTTATCATTCTTGCCACTTTCTGGAGAGGTTCTGAAAAAGTCCATTTTCATGTGTGTCTTTAGTTACATTGTTCAAATTAATTCAAAACATTTACCTTTCATGGTCATTTTGACTTTGGAGAAGAGCCAGCAGTCATATGGTACTGGATCTGGTGAGCAAGATGAATGAGAGCATACCTACTATAATTTTTTGCAGGCCTACCTTTCTATTGAATACTCTTTGGCAGCAGCATTTACTGAATTTTTGATCATACCTCATAGAGACATTCAACAAAAGAGGATTTCCAGACGTGCTTCAGCAAGTGGCAAAGATGGTGGGATCAGTGTGTTCAGAGCTGGAGGGAAAAAAATTTTTCTTTTTTTTGGTACTGGGGAGTGAACTGATTACCTTGCACTTGCCAGACAGGTGCTTACGCCGCTGAGCTAAATCCCCAGCCCCGAGAAGGGAAAATTTTGAGAGTGGTTTATGGTAATGTGTCCTTTTACTTAGTAATAAATCTTAAAAATCTGAATGTTCACTGTATATTTTGATCATGCCTCATACATGTACCAAAGTGACATCATTCATAAGACAAAAGCAGAAGGAAAAATGAAGAATTAAAAACTTTAATAGTGCCGGGCGTGGTGGCGCAGGCGTTTAATCCCAGCACTCGGGAGGCTGAGGTAGGAGGAGCGTTGTGAGTTCGAGGCTGGCTTGGGCTACAATGCGAGCGCAAGGCTGGCCTGAGCTACACGGTGCGACCCTGCCTCAAAAAACCAGGGCCGGGAGTTTGGCTCAGTGGCTTACGCGCCTGTCAGGCAGGTGCGAGGTAGTGAGTTCAATCCCCAGTGTCGCAAAAAAAAAAAACAAAAAAAAAACTTTAATAGCTCTTGGTTCAAAAAAGAACCATTTATAAGCCTAGAAATATTTACCAACTCAGTAGTAACAGGCAACTCAGATTTTAATCTTAAAATGTTATTTCCTACTTTAAGCTTTAAGACTAAAGCTTAAAGAAATGGTTAATTACAGATAAAAAATAGTATTCAATAAAGTTGGAGTCATGTTTCATACCAGAGTAAGTACCAATGGGATCAGTGGGTTAAATGTAAAAACTGAACTATGAAAGTACTAGGAAAGACTTAGCAGATTAAAAAGTGTTTAAAAAGTTATGAATTAGAATGCTGATGGCGAGCCTTTTAGAGCTTTCAGTAGTACAGACAACCTGTTGCAGCACACATGCCGCAAGCTCACCACCCCTGAACTGGAATGTAAGGTCCAGAAGTTAGAAAAGACTGAATTGTGTTTCTTTCTCAGCTGTTGAACTTGTGTTGTGCCCCATATTCTCCATCAGCTCTTGAGCAAGTCACTTAATATTTTTACCATCTCTTTAAAATAATGATATTTCACAGATTTGAGAGGCCCAATTGAGATTATGTATGAAAATATTTTGGGAAGTTACGATGTGAAAAAAAATGTAATGTTATTTATCTACTTTGCTCCTATATTTGCTCCATGTCTCCTTTCAGGAGGGAGAAGATGGGTGTGGGGGCCGGGGATATAGCTCAGTGGCACAGGTGCCTGTCTGGCAAGCGTAAGGTTATAAGTTTGATCCCTAGTACCAAAAAAAAAAAAAAAAAGATTGGTGGGTAATGACTAATTAAGGAGGTACTGTGCTTAGTCTTGAAAGTCTAACTTTATGTTTTTATGAAGTTTAATTAGTACAGCAATATATTTTTATACTAGAGTAAGTCCCTGTAAAGGAGATTCACTTAATTTCACGTAGAACCTGCCAATTTTTAGTCAGTATGTTTTTTCAAAGTAACTTAATAAAAACTTTGTTCTTAGTTTATTGGCTAATTGTATATGTGACTATTTACTTTCTTTAAATATAAATTTCAGTGTTCAAGAATACTTTGTTCGCAAATCCAATGCAAAGAAAGGCATGCTTGCCAGTACACATCTTATATTGAAAGAACCAGTTGGTTCTAAATATGAAGCTGCAAAGAAGTGGAATTTACCTGCAGTCACTATAGCTTGGCTGTTGGAAACTGCTAGGATGGGAAAGAGAGCAGATGAAAGCCATTTTCTGATTGAAAATTCACCTACAGAAGGTTATTACTTTTATTTTATTCTATATATGCACTTTATTACTTGATAGCTTGTGAGATATGCATGTTCCAAACTTGCTTCTGCTTTTCATTTTGGGTGCAGTAAACCACTATTGAGCAGTTGATATTGGATGGCAAAATGAATGTGTGTGTACCACAGATGCTTGATTTGTATTGTACTATCAACCATGGGTACTCTGAAAGCTAGTGAGTGCAAAATAGTGTCAGAGTGTTGGAGGCTGTCAGAGTTTGAAGATGAAAGGGGTGTGGGCTTTTATCCTCTTTACTGTTAGTTCCTTCTATGATTTATAGTAACCATTTAAATGTGCTCTTTTCCTGCTTTTCTTTGGGCTTTTGTGTATTTCCTTAAAACCATTTCATACTCACTGGCTCCTCCAATTTTTTTTTTTTTTTTTCCCAGTGCTGGTGATTGAACCCCTGGGGAAGCTCTGCCTTTGTTTTGCCAAAACATTTTGTTTTGCTGGGTGTAGTGGCGCATGCTTGTAATCCCATCACTGGAGAGGCTGAGGCAGGAGGATCCCTGTGAAAGGACATCCTGGGCTACAGAGTGAGCTCAAAGTCAGCCTGAATTGAATAGTGAGACCCTGTCTCCAAAAGACAAAAAAAAAAAAAAAAAAATTTCCAGACAAAAACATTTTGTTTTGCTCTTGTGTAGTTCTTATGCCAGTACTTTTGTGTCTCTTCACTGAACTGTAAGCTCCGTAAAGGCAAGGCACATGCATGTCCTATGATTCTGTATTTCCACTCTAGCATCAGGCCTGGCATGGAGTAGTCATTTAGAAGGTGTTTTGTTCTTATGTTCAGTAATGAGAAAAGTTGGAAAGAGGCAGGGGTGGTATGACACAGATAACCTCAAGGTGATGACATCATGGGCAAACTTAAAGGACGGGTCATTAGCTTGGGAACACTTCTCAGAGCCATTAAGTCTTTACCAACTAGAATGGGAGTTTATGATGGACACACAAGTGAGTATAGGTCCCATTAAAATTTCTGGGTGGACTTTGCAAAAACTTGACTGCAGTTGGGAGTTTTGTTCTTATTGTTCTTTCTGGTATGGGGGATGGGACCGAGAGCCTGGCTCATGCTAGGCAAGTGTTCTGCCACTGAGCTACATCCCCAGTTTTTTTAATTCTCGCATTGACTAAGTTGACATTTACTGATGCAATTACAGCAGGTGGGTTTATTGAGAAGATTTTAGTGTTTAACAGAATGAAATAGAAAGTCTGTGTTCATTGATTATTTGTTTTAGTTAATGCTTTTCCAATGCAGTGCGTATTTTAGCACATTGTCTGGTTTACTTCTTAAAGACTAGGAATGTAATTTTATGGTGTAACGTGTTCCTGAGACTTAACATAAAAACTACCAGTAAGGTAACTGGGTGTGATGGCACACGCCTATAATCTCAGCATTCTGGATGCTGAGGCAGGAGGATCACTGAGTTCAAGGTCAATCTGGGTTACATAGTGAATTTAAGGCCAGTTGAACTACATAGTGAGCCCCTGTCTCAAAAAATGAAAAAGTAGTTAAACAAATTTAATTAAATTAAAAAATAGGAAAAGAAAAAACTATGTACCAGTGCAGTATAAGAGCATCACTTTTTGTGTGCTTCTTTACAGAAAAGAAAGTGGGTATTAGTAGCTCGTATTTGTTTCTTTTCATTTTAAATCTTTAGAACAGAAATTGGAAACTGAAATAACAAATGGAGAGACTCTGCATCCAGATACTTCAGTGCATCCTGCCACACATGTGGAACCTTTCAGAAAAACGGCCATTACACCTTTGGATATGAACCGCTTTCAGAGTAAAGCTTTCCGTGCTGTACTCTCCCAACACACCGGCCAGGGTCCAGCCTCTCCAGCGGTAGGAAAGCCACTTCAGAAGGAGCCCTCGGTACACCTGGACACACCATCAAAATTTCTGTCTAAGGACAAACTCTTCAAGCCTTCCTTTGATGTGAAGGTAAGGTTTAAAGGTAGTCCTGGAGTTACAGTTTACAGTTTATAAAGTTAAAGCCTCAAATTCTGTGAAGTTTGTTGTAATAAATTTTCTAGAAATGTTGCCAGGTAGGTTTACAGTATCAAATACTCAAGTTTTTATTCTTATAATGAACTCAGAGCTCAGGTTTTAGGTAACAGCTGTCCATATGTATGGTATGAAATCAGGATATCCTGGTTCAAGTCCTAAATCTGCCATGAAATGTTGTGACCAGTGGTGGCAAAACTACTGCATGCGTGCCACAGGGCTGTAGAAGCTCTAGAAGGTTCGCCATCACTTCTCTAGGCAGTTCATTTAACCTATCTGAGCGTCAGTTTCTTCTTTCATGCAAAGAAGGTAGTATTTGCCCTAAAAATGGACAGGTTTATTTTAAGAATCAAATGAGAAAATATGATGAAATGGTTTTTTTAAGCTGTAAAGATAATGTGAACACATTCCTGTGTATATATAGATTCCATGAGTGCGCCTAGGGCTTGCTTTCTGAAGATGTCTGTAGCATCACTTTTCTTTTCAGTCATTTCCCTTAGAGGAGATGAGTTGAGTCTGTTTATTTGATTGAGTAGTGTGATCTGGCATCCTTTGTGAAAAATTCATTTGCAAATCAAAGGCTAAAGTAGCCTTTTCAAATGGTTTTATTTCCCAAAGAGGATTTTCTTTGCTTTTGCTTAGTAACTTTTGGCTTTTCAAGTTGCTATTCAAACCATTGGCTGTGATTTCTTTATCCACGAAACTTTACAAAATTACTATGTCCTTGATCTATTGATATTTTGCTCATATTACAACGATTGATCTCTTGATGTTTAGAAATAGCATAGCTATTAAAAAGCAGCAGTTTAATAAGTTTTGCTAATGTGTTTTAGTGCAGACGTATTGTAAAGTTTACAGATTGTTCATCTTCGGTAAATAAATACTAATTGATACCCAGGAAAGCTTTTTCCAAGCTAATTTATGTCTTTATCTTTGAGTAATTCCAGTGGCTGACATGGGAAGAAGTCTTTATTGTAACAAACTCAGAATTCTGAGCATGCACATGAAATCTCTTCTGAAGTAACATTTTGTACTGAGTTTAACACTCTTGCTTCTCATGCTTTAAGAAATAAAGGAAAATCTCTGCTTTGGAACCTGCGAGTTCTGGAATAGACCTTTTTCCTCTTGCTGCCTTTTAAAACTAGTTAACCTCTTTTGGTTCCATTATTTTTGTCTGTAAAATCATAGACTGAATCCAGATGACCTCTGTAGTCTCATGGCTCACAGTTCCTTTGAATAGCAAATGAGATAGTGTTAGTAGACAAAAAAAGTAGTCACATTATTTCCAGCCATCTAGACCATTCTTTTATAGATACCTTGAGTAAAAGTTACAGTTCTGAAGTAGTCTCACTACAAAAAACAAACAAACAACACATTTAAAGATTTGTTTAGAAATCTAGTTTATTTTGTGGAATGTCCCCCCTCCCTTTTTCCCATTTATGATAGTATTTAAAGCTTCCTCTTATAATCATTGGTTTGTCAAACTGATGTGATAATATCATACATTGAGTACGTTACTTAAAACATAGATGTGACCCTGGAATGATCACAGAATTATCCATTTATTAGACCTCAAAAATAAAAACCAAAAAATTACCTCTTAAAATTAATTTTTTCATTGGCACATATTAACGCTGGGCATAGTTCTGTGATCTCATCACTGTGGGAGGCTGAGATAGGAAGATCGCAAGCTCAGACTCAGCCTGGGACAATTTAGCAACTTAGTGAGCCCCTCATTCAAAATCTAAAAAAGAAAGGGCTGGGGATGTAGCTCAATGTAAAGATCCTGGGTTCAGTCCTCATTACCACAAAGTAAAACAAAAAACTGCAGTAAGTGTATTACTAATTCAATAGCAGTGTTGACAGTTGAGAATCCATTTTGCTTTTTTCTCACTATTGCTTTCTCCCTCTTTCTTAAGAGGTGACACTCCTGCTTCTCACACTGTAGTTTCATTATACTTGTTTTAAGTAAGTGGCAGCATACGTGTGATATTGAGTCTGTTGTATTGTTTCTGTGCATCTCTCATTTAGGTATTTGTCCATGTTGTTCTATGTTACTGTGTTATTTACTCAATTATATGGATGTACACAATTTATATTACTAGTACTATACAGGGGATGAGCATTTAGGTCGTTAGTAGGTTTTTATTCTTACAAAATTATGTTACTCTGAATATTCTCCATGTCTCTCGGAGTATGTGTGCATGTATAGTTTGATGTATACCTAGATAGGAAGTTACTCAGTTATATTTTACTATTAATAGAGAATTAAAAACTGTTTGCCCAAAGGTACCAGGTGATACCTCCACTATAAGTAGTGCAGCAAAAGTATAGGTAAAACAGTATAAAAATGTTTATATACTGTCCCCTTTAAATATGTAGTGTTTTCATTAGTCTTTTAATTTCCATCTCAAAGGACTTTTTTGTTTTTTTAATTTCTAGTTCTGTGGCATTGTGCTTAGAATATTGTACTGTTTTTACTTGACAGAACTTACAGATGCTTTATGTTCTGATATTTGATGAACTTTTTGAAGAATATTCTTTGAGAAGATACTATAATGTCTACCTGAGGATATACTGTTTGGTAGATACCCAAAAAATATATCAGGTGTTATTGAAAAATAGGATGAATGTTGATAAAGTTTTTAAAAATTTATTACAGTAAAATGTACATTGCCATTAATTCCCCCAAAATTCTCTCCTTCAAACACACTTGTCGCATCATTCTTGCCTCGTTCTGAAGTTCCAGAATTCCTCTTTTGTGGGTATCTGTAGTTGTGCTGTTATGGCTGCCTTGATTTTCTGAGTTGTTTAAAACGTTTACCTTTCGTGGTCATTTTGACTTTGAGGAGGAAGCAGAAGTCACAGTGTCAGATCCAGTGAATAAAGTGAATGAGGACATACCCACCATATTTTTATGAGTCTGACTTCTGTTGGATGGCACTTGATGGCTGCATTCACCTTTCTTTTGAGTCCTTGAAAGAGGCCTTCCAGAATTGCTTCAGAAAGTGGCAAGGACAATGGGCTAACTGCATGTGAGAGCCAAGGGGAGTGTCTGGAGGGGGATCCTTGGCAGTGTGTGTTTTATTGTAATACAGTTTTTAAAATTTAAACACACACTATTGATCATCCCTATATTTATCCAGAAGGTCTAGAGTATTGATTACATTGCTTAAACATTTTAATATTTTTTTGTTCATTTCACCTGTCTTGTTTTAAAGTTTTTTATTGATGTGATTCTCTTTCTCCTGATCTCTCACATGGTTTTTCTTTTAAATAAGCAGTTGCTATGTTAATTGGTGCACAAATACTCAAAACATAATGTTAGTCAGAATGTAGATTTTCATATTATAAAATGTCCTTATCTCAGTGCATGTTTCTTTGCCTTGAGGTCTGTCTCCCATGCTATCAACCATGTGTGGAGAAACTCACTGTCATACTTTGCTTATGAGAATGTCAGTGTTGGCACATAACGTTTGGCTTAAAAGGTTTCCTTTTGGATATGCAAAATGGTGTGCATGTATTTGTTGCATCAGCATACCAGCAAAAGATGATTAGTCTAAATTTCATTATTGGGACCAGGTTAAATATGTTCTGATGTGTATGAGGCATGTATGTGCAGATGCAGAAGATAATGAGCCAGCCACTTGGGCAGTAGCTGTCTCTCAGGAGGGGATGCTTTGGGAACAGGAATATATTTAAACAGTTGAAAATTGTTCACAATTCTCAGCTTATTCTGACTTCTTTTTGACTTACAATTTATATATTATTTATATTCATCTTTATTTCCTGCTGTATTTTATTTTTGTGTCCTTTAACTGCTACTTTAACTCTTTAAGATTCAGATATGTGTGGCATGAACTGTTAAAATTTAAGCCTCTCCTTGAAGAGGTTTGCTGGACAGTAGGGATTTATTTTTTCTTCATCGTATACAGATAATAAGTTATAGTTTATTTTTGTTGTTGTTTGGGTGAATACAAGAGGCGATTAGTGCTGTAACACATTAATTTTGAGGTGTTCTTCCTGTTTTTATACCTGTTGGTTTTCCTTCCTCTCTTTGCTTTCTTATGTACTGCCTTCTCTCCCTCCTTTCTTCCTTTCTCCTCCTTCTCCCTCCCCTCAACTTCTCTTTCAAATGCATAGGATGCACTTGCAGCCTTGGAAACTCCAGGAGGTCCCAGCAAACAGAAAAGGAAGCTGAGTCCACCACTCTCAGAAGTCATTGTAAGAAATTTGAAACTTGCTTTGGCAAATAGCTCTCGAAATGCTGTTGCTCTTTCTGCCAGCCCTCAACTGAAGAATACCCAAACAGAAAAGGTAGACTTGTTGTCTTATTGTGTGGAAATTTTAGTTAAAACATTTCAAACAACAATGTCTAATCTGTTTTATTTTTGTTTTTTGTCTCCCCCCACCCTGCCCCATTCAGGAAGAAGCTCCCAAGCCACTTCACAAAGTTGTGGTATGTGTGAGTAAAAAACTCAGTAAGAAGCAGAGTGAACTCAATGGAATTGCAGCCTCTCTAGGAGCAGATTACAGGTAGTGCACATCTTTCTGTTTGGAGATAATGTGGCCTAAGAAAATCCAAAGTTATTGTGAACATTTTCAAGAATATACATATTTTTGCTTTTTAGTTTGTAATGCTATCTGTAAAATCTCTCCGATTGAGTTTTAATTTACCATATCCCTTGAAAATACCCTCTCATTTATCCATTCATATATATGTATTTCTTAGGGTATATTTAGCAAATATTTGAGAACCTGTTTGTTCCACTCACTATTCTAGAAACTTAGGATTTCTCAATGATCAGTAGAGTTTAAGAGTTCCTGTGTTTAGAGTTTATAGTCCAGTAATCCACTGGGACCTGAGATTAAGCTTATTTTTACCTTAATGATTTTCAGCTTAGAGCTCTTCTCTGTGTAGTACTAAGTACTCCAGGGCCCTCCTGAATGAAGATGGTCTGTTTTCAGTATGGTTTAGTTTGTATCTGTTCCCTGCCCCCTTCTTTTTCTTAAGAGAAGGGTTTGGGGCTGGTGATGTAGGCCTGTGGTAGAGCACCTGCCTACTGTTCATGACACTCTGGGGTCAAAGTCCAGCACTGCGAAAGTCAGGCAGACAGATACAAGGTCTTGCTATGATGTTCAGATCCTGCCTCAGTCTTTTAATAGTTGAAACTGTAGGCACACCTGGCTAATTTGTGTCATTTTTAAGACTTTAGAGACATAGTCTGTTGGCTTTACTATTAACCTGAAAGCATAAATTAGAGACAGCTCCCAGGTTAGGGGTTGAGAGAGACTTGCTTTCTCTCTCTGTTGATCGCTAGTGTCCAGGTGTCCGTAGGTAGTGGTTGGCTTTATAGGTAAGAGTTTGAGAAACAGATTTAGTTTTATCTTCCCCTTTAATTTTATTTCAATTAGTTTTCTACTTGTTAAAGAAACTGGACCAGGAGAATATAAAAAATAAAATTTATCTGTAATAGTTATAAGCATCTAAGTGTTCAATGCATATATTGTGGGCTAGTGAAGCTTTCTTATTATTTATATTATCTATTTGTAGCATCCATAATTGTGTAGTTACCTGTTACTACATTTTTATTATTGGTGGCTGAGCGTTATCTTTTTTCTTTTTCATAGTAACCCTGTGGAGGGTATGTTTTATAGGATTTATTTAAAATGCCAGTCCTTTCAGTATTAAAAAATAGGATTTATTGTTGAAATTCCTAAGCAGAATTTAACTGTTCAGTTACATTAGAGTTCGCATTAAATTTCTCTTGAAAGCCAGGCAGGATGACACACTCCTATAACCCTGGCTGCTAAGAAGGCCAAGGCAGAAGAATCAGAAGTTCAAGACAAGCCCGAGGAACTTAGTAGAACGCTGTCTCAAAAATGATGTGTCTCACCGTAGAGTGTCCTAAAGTTTGGTTCCCACTACCACAGAAATAAAATAAAAAATCTGTTCTTGAAATGGATTTTGCAAACGTGGTAAATGTTTAAAGGCAACGTTTTCATATTCAGGGTACAGTATTTATGTGTTCGCTTGGATAATCCATTGTCAAATAAAGGTATCCTAGGCATGCCCTTCCAGAATCTAGGACCAGACTGTCTTGAAGAGATTGTCCGATACTATCTATTTCTGCGTGGTTTTGTTATAGGACATTAGAAAACCATGCAGGATATGGGATACTTGTGTGACTGTTCCTTAGAATTTCTAGTACCCCTGGACCTTACCACATAGTGTAGCACCCTGCAGTGTATGAAGATATCGTTTGTTTGTTCTCTTTTCTGATCAGGTTTTGTTGGTACAGTTTATATTCTTTTTGCCTTTTTGAGACAGGGTCTTGCTATGCAGTTTAGGCTGGCCTTGGGCTTACTTTGTAGCCTAGGCTGGTCTCAAACTTGCAAATGATTCTCATGGCTCAGCCTCCCACGTGCTCGGTACATTGTTGGTTTTTTTCCCATTCACCTACCCTCCCTTCAACCCCTCATCTCCTCCCCATTTACAAAAGCTTTGTTTCCATTTTTCTTCTTTTCTCATTTTGTTTTACTTTTCCCTTCTTTTCTTTCCCTCTCCTGCCTCCCGTTCCCTTCCACATTTGAACATTTTCTTCCTATTTCACAATACTTAGTATACATTTTGGTTTCTCACACCAGAGAAACAATGTGGTATTTACACATTTGTGTCCAATTTATTTCACCCAAGAGTATAGTCTCAAGGTGTATCTCAAGTTTATGTCTCAAGTTTATCCTTCTTTATGGCAGAGTAATACTCCATTGTATTAAAAAACCACATCTTTATCCATTCACCAGTTGATGGGGTATTTGGGCTGTTTCCAAGATTTGGCTGTTATAAAATGTGCCACTATAAACATGGGTATGCACATATTGTTGTGGTATGATGCTTTTCATTCTTTTGGGAAGACACCAAGAAGGGGTACCTGAATCAAATGAAACCTCTAGTCCCAGTTTTTTTTGAGAAATTTTCACACTGATTTCTACAGTGGTTGCATCAGTCTACACTCCCACCAACAGTGGAGAAGGTGAACACATTTTAACCACCAGTCACCCCCTGCCACAAATTTCTAAAGTACCTCTTGGAGCAGAGTGATAGTTGATGATGCCAGGCATGGTTGTACTTGCCTGTAATCCCAGCACTTGGGAAGCTGAAGCAGGAGGATCACTACAAGTTTGAGGTTAGCCTGGGCTTCGTAGTGAGCTCAAGGTCAGCCTGGACTACATAGGGAGTGAAAAAAATCAAAACCACAGTTGGTGAAAGCACTTAATCTGAACCAGTCAGTGGGCTGACCATCTGATTCTATAGTAAAGTTTCATTAGAACCTAGCAATGCCTGTTATATATTGTTTTTGACTGCTTCCATCTAACAAGGCAAAAGTTGAGTAGTTGGAAAAGAAATTGACCTGCAGGGCCTAATGCATTTATGTCACCTGTAAGAAAAATTTGCCCATCCATGATCTATACCATATACAGCTATTGGTAAAGGGCTTCAGAGGACCAAAGCTCATAGCTTCTGTGTTATCACAGTGACATTAAAAGATAAATCAAGTTGATTAAAACAAAAGCTCCTCTATTTTTCTGAATCTTGGTTATGTAATACATTTAAATAAACTTGGCAGGTGTGGTGGCACAAATTTGCAATCTCAGCACTGGGGAGGCTGAGGCAAGGTTGCCGTGAGTTCAGTGTCAGCCTAAGTTACATGGTGAGTTCAAGGCCAGCCTAGACTATGTAGTGAGACCCTGTCTCAAACAACTGTTTTGTTTTGTTTTGTTTTGTTTTTCCTAGTACCGGGCATGTAACTCATGACCTTGCACTTGCCAGGAAGGCGCTTATGCCACTGAGCTAAATCCTCGGCCCAACAACTTTAAAAAATTTTTTTAAAAAAGCTTCATTTAAATATTTAAAGGAAGTATCAAGGTACTGATATTTAAATACTGTGATTTACTTTGACAGCAATTAGAGACAGTTATGAGCACTAATGAATGAGTTAGGTAGGGTATATTTTTAATGTTTTTTTTTGAAGGGGGTGCCAGGAATTGAACTAGGGACCTTGCCAGGCAGGCCCTGTGTTCCACTGAGCTATATCACTGGCCCCATTTTTAATGTTTTTTAAGGATGCACAGAGCAGTGAACAATTTAGATGCTTGTAATATTACCTCTTAATTTGCTTAACTTTTGCCTGTTTGAAAGTTTCAGGGATATTTGTTATTTGGGAAATGGAAAAGTGTCCACAAGAGTTATTTTGGTAATTATATTTAGAAATACTTTTTTTTGAGACAGGGTCTCACTATGTAGCCCAGACTGGCCTTCAGCTTGTGGTGATCCTTGTGCCTCATCCTCCTGAGTGGTAGCATTACAGGTGTGTACCACCACGCCCAGCTAGAAATAGTTTTTATTTCTCTTTAATTTTTACTTGAGCTTTGGAAAGGTGATATGTTTTACATTTTTCAGGTTATTTTCCTGGAATATCGCAGGGGAAGAATCAGGAAATTTTAGCATACTGAGTTAACAGCATGGGTTTTGAAGTCAAACTTGGCTCTACTGCTTACTGAGTATCTTCAACAGATTCCTTAACCAAGGCCCTCAGTTTCTTATCTGTAAAATGAATATAATGCCTGCGTGTCAGGGTTTTGTGAGAAGTGAATGAGATGACGATGGGGAACGTACATTATCTGTTGTAGGACATAGAGCAAATATATAATGAATAGTGATAACCAGCAACTAGAGGGCAGATATGGATACAACATTTTATCAATCTGAAAATACCTTTATTTTCACTGTAAAGTAATATACGTTATGAAAGAAAATTGGAAACAGTTCTGAAAACTGTAAAGAAAGAATATCCTTCGAAACATGTCTTCATCACTTTGTCCTTTGGGCCACAGTATCCCACATCTGCAACTGAAAGGAGGAGAGGTTTATTTTAGCTCACAGTTTATAGTGTAGTCCATAGTCCCCACCTCCAAGGAAGGAAGGCAGGCATGGTGGAAAGCTGTGGCGAAGGTCAGCTGCTCACCCCCTGACAGCCAGGGAGCAGAGGGTAAAGGGGCGAGCTGGAGATGCGGGAGACGCACCTTTCAGGTCGTGCCCTGCCTCCTACCAGCACATTTAACTATAAACTCATGGCTGGACTAATCCACCAGGGAATTAAATGCTCCATGGTCCAGTCACCTTCCAAAGTGCCACCGACTAGCTCATGAGGCTTTGAATGACATCTAAATACAAACCATAAAAACATCTCTGCATTTGTATACCTTGAGATGTGTACATAAAATTTGCCAACAAGTAAGAGTCTTATCAGTGTGATGGTCCTGCTTACTGTTAATTCTGAGTTTTGTGTAGGTCAGGATATTCTGTTCATAGTGAATAGTGATCATCTTGGTGTGGACATTTCTCGTTCTTACTCATTTTCTTGTCCTTGGTTGTTTCAGGTGGAGTTTTGATGAGACAGTGACACATTTCATCTATCAAGGCCGGCCAAATGATAGCAGTCGAGAGTATAAATCCGTAAAAGAAAGAGGAGTACACATTGTTTCAGAGCACTGGCTTTTAGAAGTAAGCAGTGATTTCCCCCCTCTCTTCTCTTTAATTGGAAGAGAAGGCCACATTTCAGAGTACAGGCTACATCAGTGTATGTAAAGAAGTGTGATAATCTTGGTTAACTGTAGGCAATTGTGGTGTGAGCGTATAATGGAGCACTTATCTCATGGCTGGAAAGTAAAAGAGAAAAAGGGATGTGGTGTATACTGTCCTTCGAGGGCCTGTCCCCAAACACTTCCCACTAGGCCTCAACTCTGAGTGCCAGGCTAACCAAGTCTCTGACACATGGGCTTTGGGAGGATGGTTAAAGCTCTAAACCACATCACAGTTCATATTTCTTTTTCCTTTCAATTCTTTCCTTTCCCCCCAGTACTGGGGATTCAACCCAAGGATTGCCCACCTACATCCCCAGCTCTTTTTTTGAATTTTATTTGACACTGGGTCTAAGACTGCACTAGGCCTTGCAGTCTTTCTGCCTCAGCCTCTCAAGTAACTGAGATTGCAGGTGTACCACCACATCCAGGTCACATTTCATTCTTAAAATCTTTAAATACTTAACAGATCTTTAATGGGCACTCTTTCTGACTTTGATTCCTTTCAGTAATTAAAAATGATATGAATGAAAAATTTATAATTTGAAAATGTCATGGAAATTTTCACTATAAAATTCTTAAAACTAAGCCAGGCGTGGTGGCGCACGCCTTTAATCCCAGCACTCGGGAGGCTGAGGTAGGCGGAGCATTGTGAGTTCGAGGCCGGCTTGGGCTACAACGCGAGTGCAAGGCCGGCCTGAGCTACATAGTGTGACCCTGCCTCAAAAAACCAGGGCCGGGAGTTTGGCTCAGGTTGTGAGTTCAATCCCTGGTGCCGCAAAAAAAAACAAAAAACAAAAAAATTCTTAAAACTAACCTTGTGAACACTTGTCATCTTGTAATATACTATATTGGTTGTCCTTATTATCCTGCTTAACGTCTTTCATTTGCTAAGGTTTTGTTCAGTCCTGTTTTAAGGCACATCATTGTATTGCAGTGTGCCCAAGAATATAAACATCTTCCTGAATCCCTTTATCCTCATACTTATAATCCCAAAATGAGCCTGGATATCAGCGCAGTGCAAGATGACCGACTCTGTAATGGTCAAGTGCTTTCAGCTGTTTCTGCAGTAAAGGCCAGTGAGGTAGGTGATGTGGACAGCATACCTCTCCCTAAGCAGAATGTATAATCATAGATTTGTGTGCAATCTTATGCTTCATTTGAGGAATTACAATTTTTCTTTTTGAATAGCTAGATCATTTGCCTATAGAAGAAAATGATGCAGACAATACGACTACTAGTAACAAAGAATCTACACTGTCAAATGGAAGTGGAAAGAATGATTCTAAAGGAGGTAAAGTTTTTAGATTGCAAAAAGAAATTTTTATAATTATTTATCTTATATACAAAATCTTTATCCGGTAGAAAAAATAAAATTAACTATGTTGCTAAATACTAGCAAAGTGTATATATGAGGATTGATTCTGGATTCTATGCCAATTAGGTAGTAATTTGCAGAGTTTTAAATGATGTAAGAGCGATACTTGTGGAACTTATGAAACTAGGTATTTTACAGTTAGTATGATACAGCTCTAGTCCATTAAAGATAGGCATTAATGACTTCTTAAAAATTTATTAACATAATGATATAATTTTAAAGGTATAGAAGGAAGTATGAAGAGTTTCTCTCACCCTTGTTTCCCAGTGTTACTAATTTGTTATCTTCTAGAGCTGGTTTATGCATACACAATTATATATACACTATATATGTTTTCTCTTTTCCCATCTTTTAATTAACACATTAAGTGTGGACTAACATACACCCTTTTTTTATTTCTGTGGTGCTTTGGGATGAAACCCAGGGTCTTACGTGTGCTGGGTAAGCACTCTCCCACTGAGTTATATCCCCAGCACCTGTGTGTGCTGCCTTATACCTTCATCTTTTTGTTTAATAGTTCAGCTTGGGGATTGTTTCATACCGGTGTAGGCAGACCTTGGAGATACAGTACTGTGAGCTTCGTTCCAGAGCATTGCAAATGTCATAATAAAGCCAGTCATGTAAATTTTTTTGGTTTTTCAGTGTGTATGAAAAAGTCCCTTAAATGTGCAATAGTATTATGCCTTTTAAAATATGTATATAATTTAAAAAATATTTTTATTGTGGATTGGGGATGTAGTTCAGTGGTAGAGTACTTGCCTAGCATGTGCAAAGCCCTGGATTCCATCCCCAGCAACTTTAAAAAAAAAAGTTAAAAGGAAAAAAATACTTTATTGTTAGAAAATTCCAGTGACCATCCGAGTCTTCAGGGAGACATATCTTTTTGCTGACAGAGCATCTTACCTCTGCTAACTGATTGGGCCACAGTGGTTGCTGAAACATTTGCCAGATTGACTCTTCCTTTCATGAAAGATTTCTCTTGAGTACAGCTTCTTTCCACATTAAGAGTCAAACCCTGCCTCTGATTTGTTCACTGAGCTTATATAATATTCTGAATTGTTTATTCCAACAGTGATTATAGCCTTTTTTAAAGAGTAGATTCCATCTCAAGAAATCACTTTCTTTGATTACCAGTAAGAAGTAACTCTCCATCTAATAGTTTTATCATTGATCTGTCTTAGCTTTTGATGTAATTTCCTCGCTAAGCTTAATCATTTCTAGCTTTTGATTTAAAGGGAGAGATACAATTCTGCCTTTCATTTGAACACTTACAGGCTAGTGTAGGGTATTAACTGGACTAATTTCAGTAGTTTCTTGGGGAATAGGGAGGCTCCAGGAAGGAGAAGGAGATGGGGAACAGAAGCGTCAAAGATCACGGGCCACATATCACCATAACAGATACAAATGAGATGGCTCTACACAAGGAGCTGCTTCAGTCTTTTTATTTTTTAAATTTGCCTGGTAATCGTATGGTGGCTGTGCTTTATTTTGCCATCTCTTGTTGATAGGCATTTTTAATTTCTTACTATTATAGTGCAGCATTTAATAACCTTATAGATCTACTTGCTCTCTTTAATAGATTAGTATCTTCTATTTTGCTTACTCAACCTATCCTACCAGATCTTTGCCTATGGCTTTCCTAGTTAATTCCATTCTGTTCATTCTAAAAGCAGTTAGCGTCTGCTTCAGCATCTATTAAAAAAGTCAAAGGTTTAATATGTTGTAGTCTGTGTTTTCAGTGACTATAGTTGAAATTGAGGCACATAGATGACTGTATTGTATTTTAGAGTGTGCACACACTATGAGAATAGGTCGAAAGCAGACAGGGAGCTCTACAAAAGGTCTCTTCAGTACAGATCTTTAAAGGGCTTCCAAATTATTTCACTTACAGCCTTGTGGTAAGGTCTGCCTTGTATTCTGTGTAGTTCATAGCCTTAGAACATTACTCTACCCTTTGATAATTATTTAATAAATGTCAGGCCAATAAATTTGTATACAACCAGACCTAGACAAAATAGTTAATGTAAGACATGCTCAGAAAGAGAAATTTACCTTGATTGGTGTATTTGTTTCAAGCTCTGACACAAACCTTGGAGATGAGAGAGAACTTTCAAAAGCAGCTGCAGGAGATAATGTCTGCAACCTCCATAGTGAAACCCCAAGGACAGAGGACTTCCCTGTCAAGAAGTGGTTGTAACAGTGCCTCTTCAACCCCTGAAAGCACTCGCTCCACTCGAAGTGGGCGGAGTAGAGTCCTAGAGGCACTAAGGTACGTACCTGTCACTGATGGGAGAAATAGTAAGTGATTTGAGAGAGATACCTGGTGGTTCAGTTTTATGAGTTAGACTAATTTTTTGGTTTTTAAATAAGCTATAAGCAGAAGTTGAGACCAGCAAAGTATTGTATTACTGGACCTTATTTTGTCCAAATAATACATAATATATTCCATTATTTCTGCTGATTTTGTCTGGATAAGTAGATTTTCTTCTTTCTTTCCCTTACTTCTAGCAGTGCCAGAGTGCTTACTTGGAGGTAGGAAGCAGATATAGAGGTTTGTCCCATTGCAAGCACTGATTCCAGAAAGAGAAATGATTAATCTTATTGCATAAAACTGAAGATAGAAATGATTTTAACATGCATATTACCTGATTTGAAAGTACTTTCTGTTCTTCAGTATTAGCATTGAACAGTGAGTACATGTGTACACACACACACATTTTGAAGTTATTTCTTACTGGAACTTTTTATTTTGTACTCTAAATCTCTTCTGGGAAAAGTGGTTGCGTTTCTTCAACGTACTTATCCCATAATTCCTGGCACTTTCTGAAGCAGTTCTGCAAGTCCTTTCATTAGTGTCTTTATGAAGTGTGTTAAAAAATTAATGGGTTTTAAGTACAGTAACAACTATCTGATACCGGAAAATTCTGGAATTGTGTGATGAATGTTAGGGGATTATTTATTCCAGTTGATTAATTGAACTATTGGTTTTCTTTTGCTGAGGTCAGTTCTTTTTATTAGTACTGAATACACTGGCCTTTGCTTAATATACTGCAGTTCATGTTTTATCATTATAGAGAATTTAAGTCCTGTGCCAAATCAGGGTAAATAAATGTGTGCTGAGAATAAAAGTCTATCTTCCTTACTTTAGAGACAAAAGAACTTTTAGGTCACCATCAGTTGATAAATCTTTTTTACTAAAAATGTGTATATGTGAGAAACATAACTAGCATTCTGTCATCCTCATGTGAAATTGTTATGATTATACCAAAAAATTCAATCTGATGTTGAGCCACCCTAGAGTCTGGAAAATATGGTCAACAAGGGCCAAAAGACCTTCTGAGAAGGAAGCCTTTGCAGTAAGCTTCTCATTCTTACAATTTCAAGTGATTAAAAATACAACTATTCAACAAATCAACCATTTTCTAAACATCACTATGTTTTATATAATGATTTTTTTATGCAGCAGTTATTTTAGAATTTTTTTAAAAATTTGAGTGTTGACTGGGCATGGTGGCGCAGTCTGTAATCACAGCACTCAGGAGACAGGCAGGAGAATCACTGTGAGTTTAAGGGCAACCGGGGCTATATAAATGAGTTCAAGGCCAGCCTGAACTACATAGCGAGAGACCCTGTCTCAAAAAAAAATTTTTTTGACACAGTTAAACTTCCCCTTTGACATTTAAATATACAGACATTCAATCAAAGTATGTTTAAATTTATTGGGGAAGCATTTCAAAAAGAAGACATTTCACTGTGCTCATTTGTTCAATAAATATTATCAAATGCCTACTTTGTGCTAGATAGTGGGCATATAAAAATGAACCACAGTTTTTACAATCTTGTGAGTTCTGTGCATTTGGATTTTGTCATGACTGTTTATTTAAAATCATTGCTTTTCTTCCTTAGGCAGTCTCGTCAAATGACACCTGATGTTAACACAGAGCCCTCCCAAAATGAGCAGATCATTTGGGATGACCCTACAGCTAGGGAGGAGAGAGCAAGGCTTGCCAGCAATTTGCAGTGGCCTAGTTGTTCCACACAGTACTCGGAGCTTCAGCCTGATGTTAAAAAATTGGAGGAGTCTCCTTTTCAAGAGCCTTTATGTGATTCAAAAATTGCTGAAAAAGGTAATAGAAAGAAATCTATATACTTGTTTGTATCGAGTACATGTTGACCTCTTACAGATAAACATGTCATGTTTCTCCAAATTGTACATACAGTTAAAAAACTTACTAGATCCTTTGGATTTGAGTTTAAATTTAAGAGTCAGGAAAATAATTTATAAATTGAGGTACTTTATCAGTAAATTTAAAAATATATTTTTATCTTTAAATTTAGAGATTTAGGATTAGAGATTTTTTCCCCCACACCTGTTTGGCACTGTTCTTTCATTCTAATCTTTTTTTTTTGCATTTATTTCTCTCCCTGTCAGCTCATTCTCATTTGAATCTTCTGCATTCTGCCCAGTATATACTTAATTTGTCCTTTGGATTTTATGAAATGTTTTCTGAATTCTCTTACCTTTTTCTTCCTGAATTTTGATTGTGTGCTGCTTTTCCATCTCTACCCAAACGTACCCCTGCTCCCTTCCCTCATGTGCTTCGCATGGTGCCGGGGATAGAACCCAGAGCCTTCTCATCCTGCGCAAGTGCTGTACCCCTGAGCGACAGTCCTAGCCCTTCCATGAACTTCACCTTGAAAACATGCTTCCTGTCATCTTTTTTCACTTTCTCTTCTTTTTCACATAGCATGATTATTTTCCTACACTAGATATCTCTCTTTTTCTCCAAGTGAAGAATTACTTTTACGTTACAAGTTTGGATTATACTTTACTGATGAAAGCTTAGTAATTAAAGAAAGGATTAGAAAAACACAGGTAACGCATTTGTCATTCTAAAACTAATTATATTGCATGTACTTGTAAGCTCTAGAAATAGGATGCTTTTTCCTTGCTTTTTTGTTCATTTTTTAAAATTAGTACATGATTACAGTACATAATGATTACATTTATTGTAGGGAGTTTGTACATGTACATAACACATTTGAATTCTTTTTTGTCCCTTTCCCTACCCATCCCTCATGGTTCCTTCCAACTCTTACTTTTTCCATTTGAAAAAGCTGTATTTCCAGTTTTGTCTTCCATTCTCTTTAATCACTTTTCCTTTCCTTTCCTCCCCCTTCCCTGCATCTTTTGTTCCACTTCCCATTTGAAAAAGATCTCACTACTTCCTGTTAGCTAACCTTTATTTATAGTTTGGGTTTCTCATATAAAAGAAACCATGTGATATTTAAACTTGTGTGCCTTTATTTCATTTAACATTACATTATCAAGGTGCATCATTTACCTATAGATGCCTCAAGATTATTTTATGGCAGAGTATAATATATCCATTGTGTATAAATACCACATTGTATTTATCCATTCATCTGTTGATGGACACATAGTGTCCAAGATTTAACTATTATGAATTGTGCTGCTATAAACATGGATAGGCATTATCACTGTAGTATGATTTTATCTATTTCTGGAAGATTTCTGTAAGGAAATATCTGAGTCAAATGGAATTTCTAGTTTTAGTTTTTTGAGGAACCTCCATACTGATCTCCCTAGTGGGTGAACTAGTTTAATTTTTACTAACAATATAGAAGGGTTCCTTTTTCTTACTGCCTCATTAACATTTGTTATTTGATTTCTTGGTGATTACTGTTCTTTCTGGAGTAAGGTGGTATCTCGGTGTTAATTTGCATTTCTATAATGACCGGTGATGTGGAACATTTTTCATGTATTTATAGGCCATTTGTACTTCTTATGAAAAGTGCCTGTTCATTTTGGTTGCCCATTTTTTTATTAGGTTTTTTATTTTAGGAGGATCTTTTTTGAATTCTTTATATGTTCTAGATGTTAGTCCTCTGTCTTAGGAATAGCTGGCAGTTCTTTTCCCCATTCTATAGGTTCTTTACTCTGTTGATTGTTTCTTTTGCTGTGAAGACGCTCTTTAATTTTATATGATCCCATTTCTTGATTCTTAGTATTATTTCTTGTGCCATTGGAGTTCTATTTAGAAAGGCGTTGCCTATGCCTTTGTCTTTCAGGAGTTGTACCTATCTTATCTTCCAGCAGATTAAATGTTTCTGTTTCAAC
The DNA here is from genome assembly GCA_004363535.1 of Dasyprocta punctata. Lineage (NCBI taxonomy): Eukaryota > Metazoa > Chordata > Mammalia > Rodentia > Dasyproctidae > Dasyprocta > Dasyprocta punctata. Next base: position 20,813 of record RJWM01002247.1, on the reverse strand, counting down.
ATTCAGATCTTTGATAGGATACTTCTTTTGCATGTACTTTTTACATTGTGGAATTTGTGTTTAATTTCATCTTATATAATACAGATGAGAACATATCCTAGGATTTGTTCTTAGTTGTATTTGGACAGTATCACACTGCAGCATTTTACTGCCCTCAGCGATCTGTGACCCTGGAAACAAATGTGGGACTGAAGCCCCAAAACATCCAGTCTCTGAAGAACTAGAAACTCCAACAAAAGACGATCACTTGATCCCTACACCTCAAGCCCCAAGTATTGCCTTCCCCTTGGCCAACCCGCCAGTGGCTCCGCACCCTAAAGAAAAGGTATGTTGACCCTTGTTAATTTGTTCTAGCCTTAGAATATTGCTCTTAATGATGTAAGAGAAATTTATTGCTCTCAAAGGTGTATCAAGTGATGAAAAGTCTGCATTTCTTTTCATTGAATTATTTCATTTGATAACTCAGAAAATGACTAAAATGTCACTGTTAACTGATAATTTTTTCATGCTAATTTTTTTCTTAAATAAAACCCTTTTAGGTTGTAACAACAGAGGAGACTCATGAAGAATTAAAAAAACAGTACATCTTTCAGTTGTCATCTCTGAATCCTCAAGAACGAATTGATTATTGTCATCTGATTGAAAAACTAGGTACCAGTATTTTACCTAAAAATGGCTCATTATATAATCTTATTTGGAAGTTAAATATAGTCAGTATTGATACCATTTGTAAAGTGTGGAAATTGAGAAAAAGAATATGGATAATTTGTCTGAGCTTTGATTTTATAAACTCCATTCTAAATCTAAAGTCACTGGGTCATGAGACTTAAAGATTTGAATTGAAACCAACATTTAAAGTTTAGAAGTTTCATGTATCAGAGCATTTGTTTATTGATGATATCTTGGACAAAATCAGTGAAATTATAGGCTTACAATAAAGCCACATTTTTTATGACTTCCAGAGAGGAATGCCTTCTTTTGTAAAACGACCCTTGGCCCTAGTGTTCAGGCTCTCTCCCTGCATCTGAAGCACCGTACTGGAAGTGTGAACTGATGCGCTGTCGCAGCACTGTCCCACAGGAGTAGGACATGAGCCAGTGTGCCATTTTACAGTCTCTAGAGGCTACATTTTAAAAAGGAAAAAGACACAGTTGAAATCAGCTTTAAACATGTACAGTATTTTATTTAACTTCCTGTAGTATACAAGATATTTTCAGTATATAATCAGTATTTTATGCATCAGTATGTATAAAGTATCAGTGATACGTTCCAAAGTTTTTTGTACTGTTTTTGAAACCTGATACATATTTATAGCACATCTCAATTTGGATTAGCTGTGTCTCAGGTGTTTGATTGCCACAGGTGTCTAGCAGCTATTATATGATACAGAGTTGCTCTACAGAGTTAGAAACACTACAGTATGGCAACTTAAGATGGTAGCTTGACATGGAGATAAAACACTAAGAATTTTAGGCCTGGATATGTAGCTTAATGATAGAGCACTTGCCTAACTTGTTTATGAGGCCCTGGATTTTATCCCTAGTACCACAGAATAGAGAGAAGAATGGTTTGTAAAGTTGATCATTTATACTCTGTGTAACTAGTATATGGATTCATTTTACTACTTTATCTACTTTTTTATTTAAAAGTTTAAACATTTTAACATATGTGAAGTTTTTTATTTAAATAGTTCACTGTGTTTTGTTTATAAATAATTTCTGTGGGTAGTTAAAATTGCATTTTTTCCATGAAGAATCAGTAAAGTACAACTGATTTTTTTTAACATAAGGTGGGTTAGTGATGGAGAAGCAGTGCTTCGATCCCAGCTGTACACACATTGTTGTGGGACATCCACTGCGAAATGAGAAGTACTTAGCTTCTGTGGCGGCTGGGAAGTGGGTGCTTCACCGCTCCTACCTGGAAGCATGCAGGACTGCTGGCCACTTCGTGCAGGTGTGTGTTCACGTTCATGAGAAGGGTTAAAGTGCTGTCTCAGAGATCCCTGCATAGACAGTACCAACCTTCTGAGATTCTCAGTAATAAAGTAAGAAAAAACAGTTTACAGAGCCAGAATTAGCTTTTTACCTACTTTTTAAATTATTTAATTGGAATGTTAGTGGTTTTTAAGTGAAATACCATTCTCTCAATAAGAAAAAGTTTCAGCCAAGTGTGGTGGTGCATGCTTATAATTCCAGTACTCAAGAGGCAGGAAGATCATTACAAGTTTGAGGCCGGTTTGGGCTACATAGTAAGTTCAAGGCTAGCTTGAATTACATATCAATACCCTATCTCAGTTATCTCATCGTAAGCTTTTATCTTTACTTCTAACCCATTAAATACCAATCTAATTTTGTAAACTGACCATTGTAGCAGTATCTACCATGTTTTGTTTTGTTTTGGGTTTTAGAGACAAGGTCTTACAATCTTCCTGCCTCAGCCTCTCAAGTGCTGAAATTACAGTTGTGTGCCACCACACCTGGCCACTCATGTAGTTTTTGAAGTTTTGGATCAGGGATTGAATATAGGGATCTTTTCTGTAGCCAGATAATTGAGTTCATATTTGCCTCCATTGAGACTATGTCCCTCTGTGAAGTCAATCATACAGCAGATGAAGGCTGGTTACCTAAATATTACCAGCTGCCAAAGTATAGCTGCCATTTGTTTTAGAAATATTTGCAGTATCTTTCTGGTTTATACTGAAAGCTTGATAAGGAGCTGGGCATGGTAGTACATGCCCGTAATCCTAACACTCAGTTGTCTACAGCAGGATGATTGGGAGTTCCAGGCTAGCCTGGACTACAGTTTCAGACCCTGTCTCAGAAAGAAGAAAGAAAAAAAAGAAAAGGGCAGATGTACTTGACTGAATTAATCTGTATCTTCCATGCTCACAAAATATTTACTCATTAAATAGTATGGGGTTTTTTGTTTGCTTTGTTTTTTTGAGACAGGGTCTCATTTTGAAGTTCAGGCTGGCCATGAACTCATTGTGTAGCCCAGGCTGGACATACTCACAGTTATCTCCTGCCTCAGCCTCCCAAGTTCTGAGATTACAGGCATGTGCCCCATGCCTGGTTAAGTATTATGTTTACTATTTTTGGTACTCTCTGGTTACGACTGAATGTACAGATTTCATCTTACTAGATTAAAGGTTCCCTGAGGACAAAAACCTCCGTGTATCTCAGTGGCTCCATTTAATGTGGGAACTCGAACACTTATTGGACTAATTCTCTAGGAAGAAGACTACGAATGGGGAAGCAGCTCCATACTTGAGGTTTTGACTGGTATCAGTGTACAACAACGAAGACTAGCACTTGCAGCAATGAGATGGAGAAAAAAGCTCCAGCAAAGACAAGGATCAGGCATTGTTGAGGTATGAACATATATGACTATATAGGTAACATAAACAGCATTCAATATTGTCACTGTTCCAGTTTTTTTTTAAGAAACTATGTCTGATCAAAAAAGAGTTCTGTCTTTTTATCTCTTAGTTGATATGTTTAGATTGGACATTCTAAGTTGAACTTAATGTTAATTCCTTTTACTTCTAAATACATGTGACAGTAAGATACATAGTTTTATGATTTAGATCTAAATGTCCCCCAAAATGCTCATGTAGGCAGGGGTGGGGCTTTTGGAAAGTGATTGGATCATGGGAGTACTGAACTCATCAGTGGATTGAGCCATTGATGAATTCATGCCTGAATGTGCTCTTAGGAGGTGGATCCTGATTGGAGGCGGGCTGCTGGGGGTGTGACCTGGAAGGGTGTATTCTTGTTCATGGCTCCTCCCTGGCTGCCATGGCTTAACAGCTGTCCTCTGCTTTGCCCTTCTACCATGTTGTTTCTGTCTTGAAGCCAGCCCACCATGCACCATAGATTTAACTGATTGGTGTCTCCTCCTTTAAAGGTGTCAGGTGGTTCATCTTAGTGACAGGAAAGTGACTGATTTTTTTTTTCCCCCTTCAGCACTGGAGTTTGAACCTAGGGCCTTTTATTGAGCTTCATCCCCAGTCCTTTTTACTTGTTTTTTGAGACAGGGTCTCACTAATCTTGCTGTGTTGCCCAGGCAAGGCTTGAACTTGCAGTTTTCCTTCCTTAGTCTCCCAGAGTGCTAGGATTGTAGGCATGCACCACCATGCCTAGTGATATATTGGTAGCTTTAAAAAAAAAAATACTTTATGTGCATAAATTGTGGCCCATACAATGTTTCTTCCAAAGACTCTTTTTAGCTTTTTGCTTCAGGGGTTCCTAACCTGGGTCCATAGACTCACCCAACAATGAATTTGTACATTAGATTTAGAAAGGCTATGTAATTTGCATGGATAGGGAAAAATACTTCATTACTTTTGCTAACCTCTAAATCAACATTTTCAGGGAGGTTAAGTGCATATATTTTGATCATACCCACCCTCCCTGTTACCTGCCTTCCAACCCATCCCCCTTATTCCCTTCCACTTATCTGATGATGGGATTCTGCTTTCATATCATCTCTTTTTAGAGTCCATATATTAGAATATGTGGTATTTGTTGAGTCTGATGCATTTCGCTGAATATGATGATCTCCAGTTCTATCCATTTCCCTGCAAATACAATTTCATCCTTTTGGATAATACTCCATTGTGTGTACATGGCATATACACATGCACATGGCATTTTCTTTATCCACCTCTTTGGTTGGTGGATAGTAGACTGGTTCCATGTGTTGGCTGTTATGAATTTCACAACATTGAATATGAGTGTGCAGATATGCCTATAGTAACGCTAACTTTAATTCCTTTGGATATATACCAGGGAGTGGTATACCTGGATCAAACATAGGTCTGTCTTTAGGTTTTTGAGAAACCTCTAAACTGATATCCATAGTGACTCTAATTTACATTCCCATTAACAGTGTAGGATTCCTTCCCACTCACCCTTCATATTTGTTGTTTGTATTGTTTTTTTTTTCAGTTATTTTTTTCAGATTGTTTTTTAATACATATTTGTAGTATATGATGTTTATGTTCCTTCTGTGGAGTTGGAACATGTACATAACACATCTTAATTCTTTTTTTATCCCCTTCCCACTTGCTCCCCGCTGTCTCTTGATCCGCCTCCCCTTTGAGAAAAATCTATCTCCCTACTTCCTATTATCTTATATTTTATTCTTTATTTATGCCTTGGGTTTCTTATATAAAAGAACCTACAATATATAAGCTTGTAGGTCTTGATTTATTTCACCAGCATTATGGTCTCAGGGTGCATTTGTTTTCCTACTGAAGACTCAAGATTTTCTTTTTCGCAGTGTATTACTCCACTGTGTGTAAGTACCATGTTTTCTTTACCCATTTGTTAATGGGCATATAGGGTGTTTGCAAGATTTAACTAATATAAATTGTGGTGCTATAAACTTAGGTATTCATGTATCACTGTAAAATGACGTCTTTAACTTTTTTGAAAAGATACCTAGTTGTGTCAAATGGAATTTCTAGTTTTGGTTGTTTGAGGAATCTCCATACTGATTTCCATAGTGGTTGTACTAGTTTACATTCCCATCAACAATGTAGAAGGGTTCCTTTTCCCCCTGCACTCTTGCCAACATTTGTTTCATTTGATTTCTTGATGATGGCCATTCTTTCTGGGTTATGGAATCTCATTATTTTAATTTGCATTTCTCTAATGGCCAGCAGTGTCAAACATTTCTCTGTGTATTTACTGGCTATTTGTACTTTTGTGAAGTATCTGTTCTTTCACTTGTTCATTTTTTGATGGGCCTTTCATTGTGGGGAGGTCTGGTTTTTTGAATTCTTTATATATTCTAGGTATTAGTCCTCTGTCTAAGGAATAGATACAAAAATGCTTTCCCGTTCTGTAGGTTTCCTTTGCACTCTGTTGGTTGTTTCTTCTGCTCTACAAAAGCTTTTTAGTTTGACATGATCCTCTTTCTTGATTCTTGGTATCATTTCCTGTACAGTAGGGGTGCTGTTCAGAGTCCTTGGCTATGCCTGTGACTTCAAGAGTTTTACTTTTTTTGTCATCCAACATTGATTTCTGTTCTGATCTTTATAATTTTTTTTTTCCTGTACTAGCTTTGGGTTTAGATTGTTCTTGTTTTTCTAGGACCTTCAGGTGCATTGCTGGTTTATTTGTTTTGTGATACGGGCATTCACAGCAATGAAATTCCCTCTTTAGATCTAAGATCTGGTATGTTGTGTTGGCATTATCATTTAGCTGTAGAAACTGTCTTATTTCTTCCTTGATTTTTTCTGTGACCCATGTTTAATTAAGAGTGTATTGTTTAGTGTCCATGCATTTGCATAATTTCTGTGTTTTTTTTCATTGATGCCTAATTTTGTTATGCTGTGATCTGTTATTATGCATTGTGTCATTTCAGTTCTTTTACATTCACTGAAGCTTTCTTTGCTGGCTGGTATATGGTCTGTTTTGGAGAAAGTTACATGTGGTGCTGAAAAAAATTATTCTGTTTGGTGGAATATTCTGTAGACATCTAAGTCCATTTGTATGAAGGTTTTGTTCAGTTCTGATATTTCTTTATTGATATTTTCTCTAGTTGATCTATTTGTGTTACTGGTTTTTTGGGGTCCCACACAATAAGCGTGTTTATGTTTCTCTGGTCTTTTATGTCCAGTAGTACTCATTTTATAAAGTTGGGTGCACAATTATTTTGTGCATATGTTAATTATCTTATCTCTTCCTGTTAGAGTATCCCTTTAATATGTAGTGACCTTTGTCTCATGATCAGTTTTGGCTTGAAGTCCATTTTGTCAGAATTTAGGATAGCAACACCTGGCTTTTTTTCAGGTTCCTATTGCATGGAATATTGTTTTCAAACCTTTGATTTGTTTAATCTGAGGGGTTTTTTTGGGGGGGTGGTTTGCTGCGACCCACGCAGTCAGCAGGGGGTGATGGGAGATTAAGAAAAAACTAGACACATAATAAAAGGAAAGCTGGCACCAGATGGGACTTGTTCTCTCTGATGGAGACGCAGCAACAACCCAGCACAGTCTGTGTCTTTGTTTATATATAGTAAAAAGGAAGGAAGCACACAGAGTCAAAAGTGCAAGGTTTTAGTGTTTTGCTGAGAACATTGAAAGCTAAACATTTTTAGAGCTATCAGTGCTATAGTTAACAGGGAGGAACACTTAAGACCAGGCACCTGCTGGACTGATTTTGCTCTAGTTCTAAGAACTTGTTTATATGGTTTGCCTCTGGAGCTCTGTGTTTTCAGGGCTGGCCCTGCTCTAGCCCTGAATATGTGGTCAGTCTTCAACTCTGCCACTCTCCACAGTGGTTAAGTATGTTTCTTGTGAACGGCATACTGTTCAATTTTGTTTCCTGGTGCATTCTGCCAGTCTGTCTTTTGATTGGGGAATTGAGGCCATTAATATTGGGAGTTACACTGGTATGTATTGACTTGTTTCTATCATTGCCTTATTTTCCTGTTGCTGATTCCTCATGTTTCCCTTCTACTTAACTGCTCACCCGACCTGGTATATTCATTCTGTTAGGCCTTTTGTCATTGTTAGCTTCATTGTCTCTTTCTAGGGTATCGTTGAGAAATTTTGGTGGGCAGGTTTGGTGGTTATGAGTATTTTTAGGTACTCTTTATCATGAAAGTATCTTATTCCTTCATCAGTTTTGCAAGATATATTAGCCTCCATTGGAAATTGTTTTAGAATTTGAAACATTTTATTCCAAACTCTCCTGGCCTTCAGAGTTTAAAAAGTCTGCTGTAATTCTAATGGATTTCTCTGTTTAACTGATTCACTGCTTTTCTCTGCTTTTAAGGTTCTAATCTTGTGTTGGACTTGTGGGATTTTGACTATGATGTGTCAAGGAGAAATTATTTTCAGATTGGGCCTACTTGGGGTTCTGTATGTCTCATCTGTATGTTAAGTTCTTTTTCCATATTGGGAAAGTTTTCTGCTAATATTTCAGTAAACAAGTTTTTCTATGCCATTTGTGCTGTCTTCTGAACTTTCACTAATGCCAGTTATTATTAGTCTGTGTCATCTACGAGCAGCTGGATCTGTTTTTTATGTTCTTTTTGTTTTTATGGTCACTAATTGGTCACTAACAACAGTCCCATCGTCTGGTTCTGACACTGTCCTCACATGGGTCACTTCTGCTGCCCATACTTTCAATAGAATTTTTCATCTGCTGAACTCCTATTTTTAGCCCTCCTGTGGATTTTAAATCTTTTCTATGCTGGACTTTCATGTTTTGCATTGTTTTGTTTAGCTCTTCTAGCTTTTTATTATTGTCCTGTATAGAGTTGCTGAGTGTTATATTTGGTCCGATATCTTTTTACTTATATCTTCTGTAAGGTTCCAAGTGCCTCATTGGTATTTTTTTTTTTTTTTTTTTTTACTCTCCTGTGATATCATTTGAATAATTCGGGTATGTGGCTTTTGGTTTCCTCCCTTTTCGATGCTCCATGATCAGCTTTGGGGAAGATAGGAGTTTTCAGAGGCATTTTGTTGGGTTGTCTTCTCATGCACATGCATGTGTATGTGCGTGCGTGTGTGTGCATTGGGGCTTTGCAAGTTGATTATAGTGGAAAGCTTTGTTTCTAGTATGGTGACTTGTTTAGTTAACATCTTCTTTTCGGTGGTGGTGTCATCTGAATGTGGCTATTGACCTTTTCTGCTGTCCCAGGTTCCAGCCATTTTCATTTACTTGAGATGGGAGGTTGTAGTGCTTTTGGACCAGTTCTCCAGGAATGGGCTGCCATATGACTCCAAGGCAGTCTGGATGTTGGCATTCCATGAAAACCAGTTAATACGAACAGCTGTGTTACCTTGGCTGTGCTAATAGTGTCAGCACCAATTATATCATGAAGTACAAATCGAATACTGACAAACCCTAAGGATCAATAAAGTATCATCCTTAACAGTGCTGCTGGCTTGAACCACTGGTGGTATGTGTGTACATGACTGTCCCATTGGGCATTGACTTATTTCTGTCACTGCCTTATTAATTGCTTGAATAATTTCTGTCCAAATTAAATATTGATACTATTCATAACAAATTATTATGTCAGCAAATCTCATTAAATTTTTTCATGAATAATTTGGCAATAATTCTCTAAATTTTAAAATGGAAATCTTTCACATACCTCTTGCTGATGTATGTACACATTTATAAATGCTGTACCACAAATCAGCTGTATTTTCATAACATTTTTAATGTTTTCCATAAGGAACTGTAATATGATGGCATTTGGTCAGCTAAATCAAGGCCTTTCTTTGCATTGTTGTAGTCAAAGGCACCCCAAGAAGCAGTACGAGCCACCTGATGGCACAGTCATGCATGTACCACCGGTGGTTCAAGCTGGTGGGAATGATTGAATTGAAATCAGAGCTGCCTGGCAGTGAGACATATGAATTACAGCTTCATTGTGAACTTGTTAAAGAGGCTGTTTTGGCTGGCATTGTGGCATGTGCCTGTAATCCTAGCACTCAGGAGGCTGAGGCAAGAGTATCACTGTGTTTGTGGCCAGTTTGGGCTCCATAGTGAATTCAAGGTCAGCCTGAACTACATAGCCCTTGTCTCAGAAAACAAAACAAAAAACAAACCAAAAAAGGCTGTCAATTCTCTAACATATAGTTTTGGCTCCATTGTCCAGAATCAGATAGCTGTTGTTATATGTGTCTTCTATTCTAATCCATTGGTCTGCATGTCTTTTTTGGGCCAATACCATGCTGTTTTTAATACTGTGACTTTGTGGTATAATTTGTAACTGGGTATCATGATGCCTCCAGCCTTGCTCTTTTTGTTCAGAGTCACTTTGTCAAATCTGGGTCTTCTGTGTTTCCATAGGAATTTTAGGATTATTTATCGGGGACCCGGCCTAGATCCCCAATCTCCTGAACGAGCATACGGCAAAGGCTTAGATAAATGAGACAAGTGGTATGGTTTTAAGGCTCCAGGAGGGTCAAAGCCCCTACAGAGTTCTTGACTCTGTAGCTGAGATGAGGGCTAAGACAGAAAACTTCTCTGGGCCACCGGTATTTATTTCCATTGTAGACAAAGAGAGGGGATACTGCGGGAGGTGCCGGAACTGAGCAGGACTTGGGAGTCACTTCAAGGACATCTCCAAGTAGGAAAAGATGCCAGAAAAGGAGAACTACCTGATCTCCAAGATGGCCTTTGTGGTGGGACTGAGATGCCTGCAGAGTAAGATGCCTCCAGGGCAGTCTCTATTAACATAATTGATTATGGAGCCAAGATGTCACAGCTGCGGCCTTCTTTACCTTGCCCTTTGAGGTATCTCTGACCTCATTGGCCACTACAGGCCTTAGCCAAGACCAGTGATTCATAGAGGTTCATTTACTAGCCCTTTATATTATTTTTTTGAGACAGGGTCTCCCAAGTTGTCTACGTTAGTCTGGAACTTGGAATCCTCCTGCCTCGACCTCCTGAATAATTTAGGATGACAAGTGTTTACTAACATGTCTAGCTTCTAAGTAAATTTTTAATTAAATGATAGCAATGAGATGTAATTTTGATGCCATATGTTAATTATATTTTCCAGGGACTGACTGAATGCAGGACCTACACTTAGCTATATTGAATCAGCTCCCATTGCTAGGCAAGGGGCCTAGGCCTAGGACAGGCTCACAGATAAATAAAAAGCCAATTAGTAAATTTTAAATCCTGCTCAGAACCGCTTCATAGTGGTCTCCAACAATTATTAATATGTTATTGGAATTTTGATGGGGATTGCATTAAGTCAGTAGATTGTTTTTTGTTTTGTGTTATAATTTCAAGTATCCTGAAGCACTGTATATTTCTTTATTATAAAATTATACTAATTATCAAACCCATTATTCTTAAGATTTAATGCATTACTGTAGAACACATGTATTATAGCATAATTTTGTTTTTCATATTTGATAACTTTCAGTAAACTTGTTTCCTTTATCCTTTGAACTTAGAAAAAATTACCCAGCAGTGGCACACACCAGCACTCTGACAGGCTGAGGCAGGAGGAGCTCAAGTTTGAGCCAGCCTGGGCACTTAGCAAGACTGTCTCAAAGTAAAAAAATAAATAAATAAAAGGGCTAACAATATAGCTAAGTGTAGGTCCTGCATTCAGTCAGTCCCTGGAAAAAATAATTAACATTATAACATTCCAGCTTCCTAAATATTTTGTATTTCTAATTTGCAAGCATTTTAAAAGAAATATAATGATGTCTTCATCTAATCCAACAAGTTGTGTTTTCAGGTCTGTGTTCAGTTAATGGTAAGAAAAATATACTAGAAAGAAGTAAACATAATTCAAACTTTTTTTTTTTAATGTTACAGTATCATTTGTTTTCTTTGTTCCTCAAGTATTTACTGATGGCCTGTGTGCCAGACAGCATGGCTTTGTATTTCAGATTACTCTGACCAGAGATGCGGAATGGTGGCAAAGTAATGATTATGAGATTAGTTGTTGACATAAAACTGATTATAGATAAAATCATACATTATCTGTATTTTGTTATTTATTATCATTTTTCATATGATTTCAACAGTGATCATTTATTTCTAGGGAGCATTTAGCGGGTGGAAGGTTATTTTACATGTCGACCAGTCCCGAGAAGCAGGGTTCAAACGTCTTCTTCAGTCAGGAGGAGCAAAGGTTTGTATATAATCAGTTCACTCAGCTTTGTACACGCATTATTATGTAATGAAGATCACTGCGATCAGTTCTGCACTGTTGAACTGCTTTGGAACACTTTGGTATTTGTTTTTTCCTTAGGTGCTACCTGGTCATTCTCTACCTTTATTTAAAGAAGCCACACATCTCTTTTCTGACTTTAATAAACTGAAACCAGATGATTCAGGAGTTAATATAGCAGAAGCTGCTGCCCAGAATGTGTACTGCTTGAGAACAGAATACATTGCTGATTATCTTATGCAGGTTTGTGACGTTCTGTGTTTGACTTCCTCATTACCAGAGAAATGCTTATATATGTGGATGAATAATTACACACCAAGACCCTGTCTTGTTCCTAGTAGACCATTGGTCTCCTGCTAGTCTCTGTTCAACCTCTTTCAGTTCATTCCATTTTCTGTAAAGAACACGTGGGAGCATTCAACACAGAAGTTATAAAAATCTAAGAACCTTTAAAAACTTTAAGATTTCCCTTTAAAATGGTGGGTATAAAAGAGGCTCATACATAGCCAGCTGTGGTGGCCCACTCCTGTAATGCCAGCACTCAGGAGACTGAGGCAGGAGATTACAGTGAATTTGAGGCCAGCCTGGGCTACAAAGTGAGCTCAAGACCAGCCTGAACTACATAGCGAGACCCTGTCTCAAAAAAAAAAAAAAAAAAAAAAAAACCAAACTCAGAAATTGATTCTAGGTGTCCAAGGATAATTATCCAAGGGCCCTTTTAAAGTTCCTGACCTTTGTGTTGATATTCAATAAATATCTGTATTATACAAATGAAGCATTTGCTATCTGGAGGATTTAGACACTTACACTTAGAATTGGCCTATGTTGTATGCTTTGAATGGGCAAAGAAAAATCTTCGTGGTATCAGGGTGCCTGAAAGAAAGGCCATCAGGAATCAGCAGGATATGGCGTATAGGAAGTATCCTACTATGAAGGATTTAAAATGGAGTAGTGTAGAAAGGGAAGCCAACACTTACCCTCCCTTATGATTTTGCTGCTTGTGAGGTTACTCAGGGTTTAACAGAAAGAATTCTTAAGCCAGGGATAGTGACACACACATGTAATCGCAGTACTCTGGAGGCTGAGGCAGGATGATTGAGTTCAAGGCTATCCTCAGCTACATAGTGAGACTTTGTCTTAAACAGTTTGAGACATTTGAGGTTATAAAAATTTACCTAATGTGAGAAAGGACAGGGGTTGAGAGGATACAGAAAACCCTTACCATATCTCATTCCTTCCAGGAATTTCTGATCATTCTAGGTAAGAATCAATCGTATTTACTGATCATTTTTAAGGTGCTGGGCTAAGCACTAAGTGTTTGTACTTCTTTCTTGTCTGTCTGTCTGTCTTTCTTTCTTTTGTTTATCACATTTTGCTATCTTTCCCCTATCAGTTCATCTTATTTTTTTATACACTTGAAAGTTGCAGATACCAGTATATATACCTCCTCAGATACTGAGCATGTATACATATATCATTAAGGGGAATCCAATATTTACTGTTTTAATATAGTTAATGTACAGTGAAGGGCCAGGGATATAGCTCAGTGGCATTAAGCACCTGCCTGGCAAGCGCAAGGTCCTGAGTTTGATCTCCAGTACCAAAAACAAAAACAAAAACTGTGCAGTTAAATTCATAGATCTTCAGTGTACAATTCTGTGTTCTGATAAATGCATACACCTGTGTAGTGCAAACCCTGTCACAGTATGAAGAACATGGCCATTATTCCAGGAAGATTCTTATGTCCCTTCTCAAATCCTTATCCCAGCCCCACAGAGGTAACCTTTGTTCTGATTCATTTCCCCCACTGTTAGTGTTGCCTGCTTTAGAGCCTCATAGAAGTGGCATCATCTAATATGTACTATTTTTATGTAAGGCTTATGCTCAGCATGATTAGATCCATCCAAATTGCAGTTTATATTAGTTCATTCCTTTTTATTACATAATATTCTTTTGTCCAAATATAATACTTTATTCATTTTCCTATTGATGGTTCCCTGGACTGTTCGGGCTGTTAGCTGGCAGTGTGGCACACATACGTAACCCCAGCTAATCAGAAGGCTGAGACAGGAAGATTGAAGCCCTGAGGCCAATCAGGATAATTTAGCAAGACTTTGTCCCACAGGGTGGTGGCAGTGAGATGGAGCTTGGTGCTAGGGCACTTGATAAGCATATGTGAGACATGGTTTCAATCCCCAGCACTGCTTTTAAAAAGCAGTTGTTCTGTGGGTATACTTTCTCACTTCTCCCAGGCAAATAGCTAGGAGTAGAACTGCCAGGTTGGACAATATGTATGCATTAATTTTTTAAGAACAGCTGACTGTTTCTCAAAGAGATTGTTTCCATTTTGTATTTCCAGTGTATGTATATGATTTCCAGTTCAATATTCTGACATTTGCTATTGACAGTCATTTCATTTTTACCCATCTGTTAAATTTATGGTGGAATTATGTCACGATTTTTTAATTTGTATTTCTTTGATGACTCTCAGAGAAACTTTTGTTCCCCTGGGCTGCCAATGTGTTCTCTAATGTTCTTTTTCTAGAAGTTTTCCAATTTTAGCTGCCAGCTATCACCCCATTCCTCCTCACCATCCTGTCCTGGGGATTGGACTCAGGGTTTTGCACACACTAGGCAAGTGCTTAGAGACAGAGTATTGCTAAGTTTCCCAGGCTGGACACAGACTTTTGATCCCTGTCTCACCCAAGTACTTGAGATTATAGGAATGTATTTTTACACATGGATCTTTTTATATACATTTTAAAGTAGGTTTGTTTATATCCACCAAGATAAAGAAATTTTGATAAGAATTGCACTAATTTTAAGATCAACTCAGACTGCTACTTTTAGTGTATTGAGTCTTCCAAACAAGGAACATGGCGTATCTGTTAATTTAGGTCTTTGATTTTTCATGAGCATCTTGTGATTTCCAACATATAGATACTGTGTAACATTGTTTGTATCTAAGTATCTCAGCTTGTTGGGAGTGATTCTGATCTGACCTTCTCCAGCAGTGGCAGCTTAAGTGTCGGTTCAGTTTCTTTGGCCTCTGCTCATGTCAGCACTGCACATGCACAATTTAGGGTCAAGCAAAGGTGTGGGCAGGCTCTGTACACTGCCTTTGGGGCTCCCCACTTGCTGTGTTTTTTGGGCTGCAGGTGCCATCCTGTCTGGTTTCTTCAAGCCATTGCTATTAGGGTTTTAGCCAATCTACACCACAAACTGGGGCCTCTTCTCAGACTAAAAGCAGAAAATGAAAATGGAAATGTGCACTGTACTGTTCTTACAACTCTCAGTTCCCTCGGCTTAATCTGTTGTCTTACATAAAGTTGTTGCCTTCAATATATTATAGTCAGAATTTATAGCTGTTATCTGTGGAACAACTAAATCAAAAGACAGTAACTTGCTATTTTGTGGTGATTCATTTCCAGGTTATTCAGTCTTCTTTATTATACATAATAATAAAGGAGGAAAAATCTTTTCTTCAATATTAGAAACTGGTTGCAAAGGAAAAAGGTGTTTTCGAGTCAGGTGGAGAGTCCAAATTTTTACTTTTCCACCTGCTACTGTTTTCCCAAAAGTAAGACCTAGCTGGAAAATAATCAGCTTTGAAAACCAGAGATCAAAAATGCCTGCCTAAATCAGCTCATCCTTGCCTTGTCTTACAGAGTAACCACTGAGCAAGAGATGGCAGGTAAAGCCAGGATAAGCTGATTGGGGCTGGCATTTTTGATCTCTGGTCTTCAAGGCCGATTATTTTGCAGCTAGGTTTTACTTCGAAGGAATGGGGATAATTATGTGACATTGAGCATCTTATTTAACCTTTTTAAACTTCATTTTTTTTTTTTTTTTTTTTTTTTTTTTTTTTTTTTTTTTTTTTTTGCGGCACCGGGGATTGAACTCACAGCCGTGCGCCTGCCAGGGCAAGTGCTTAAGCCACTGAGCCAAACTCCCGGCCCTCTTTTTAAACTTCAAATGGACCCTCGGCATGGTGGTGCACACCTGTAATCCCAGCATTTGGGAGACTGCACTTGGGAGACTGAGGCAGGAGAATTGCTGCAAGTTCGAGGTCAGCCTGAACTGTATAGTTCAACCCTGTCTCAAAAAGACAAAAAAAAAAAAGAGGCGGACATGGTGGCACACGCGTTTCTTTAATCCCAGCACTCGGGAGGCTGAGGTAGGAGGAGCGTTGTGAGTTTGAGGCCAGCTTGGGCTGCAACGTGAGCGAAAGGCCGGCCTGAGCTACATAGTGCGACCCTGCCTCAAAAAACCAGGGCTGGGAGTTTGGTTCAGTGGCTTAAGCGCCTGCCCTGGCAGGTGCGAGGTTGTGAGTTTGATCCCTAGTACCGCAAAAAAAAAAAAAAAAAAAAAAAAAAACAATTTCATATGTACAGTATTTGAGGATGTTATACTAAGCCTAATAACATGCACTTAAATGACAGTTACTGACCATGTTTAATCCTTATTTTACCTGTGAAGCCATTAAGGTCTGAGCTAGCCCCTTTGTATCTGAGCTGAACACTCATTTTTCTGATAAAGGGTAAGACTGTCTCACAGGGTCTCTTCACTAAATGCAGTGTGCTAACTGGCAAAGGAAGTAAATATGCATTGTTTTGTTTGTCAAAGGTAAAGGAGTACACCTATAATCTTACTACTCATGGAGGTTGAGGCATGAAGGTCACAAGTTCGATCCCCACCTAGGCAACTTACTGACTTGCCAAGACTCTGCTTCAAAAGAAACAAACAAAAACAAATAAATAAAAATGGCTGGGGACATAGCTCAATGCAAAGGCCCTGGATTCAACCTTCAGTGCTGTCCAAAAAAACCCAGCAGAGTAAAGGAATTTATTCATTATTTAAAAGTTTGAAATCTGAAAAGGAAATGTTTACTTTTCCCTTATAGGAATCTCCTCCTCCTGTAGAAAATTACTGTCTACCGGAAGCTGTTTCATTTCTTCAAAATAATAAGGAACCTGGACCTGGCTTATCACAAAAGAGAAAAGCTTCTGCAGAGAAAACTAAAATCAAACGGTCTAGAATACACTAATCATATAACTGCTCTTTGGTTACCAAACATGAAATGTTTAAGTTAATGGCCTGAATGTTACTGTGATGGATTTCTGTAATAAAGACAAGTGCCTGAAGAATTGCTTCAGAAAGTAATGATGATCTCAATTGAAGTTTTTAACACCTGGAATTTAATCACTGAAATACTAACTGTTCTTAATTTTTAAAAAAGTTCCCTGTAGTAATAACAAAGTACAACTCCTTAGCTGGCTTATTTTTTAAAACACACTGATGGGTATAAGGGGCTGTTTATTTTTCTTGTAACCATCCGAGGCTGTAGCTCAGTGGAAGTTGCATGGTGATGAGTTTTGCTCCAAAGTATCTCCTTTAATTCATGAAAACAGAAGTTGTCAGTTGGGGTTTTTTATGTTTCCCTGATTTTACCTCTTTAATAGGCACCTGAGCACAAGGTTAAAGAGGAACCTGGGGCTCTAAACCTATATAAATGTTTTGTATATATGTATATGTATGTTTGTATAAACTTTCATGATGTTTGCCAACTTTGGGTACCAAAACTTGGAAAATGTGACAATAAAGAATAAAAACAATGACTCAAATTAGTATTTTGCCTTTCTTTAGATTCAAATTAATTAGGCCTTCAGATCTTATAATCTATAATCACCCAGCACTAAGACTGGAAACAAACACAGGGAAACTGTAATGTTAAAAAATTTTTAACTAGTAAAAAGCAGCTACTAAAAATATAAAAACAGCAATTGCAGAAAGCAGCTGTCACCCTAACACTGAGGGAGCATGGTGGAACTTGACCATTAGAAGAGGGTGCCACTCCTCTTCCCCAGACTAGGTAAGACTTGCTGGAGGCTTGGGCTGGGGAGCACAGCCGACCCTGGGGGTCACTTCAGGCGTGGGAGGAGCCTGCAGGAGGAGGTGTGGGCTGCTGAGCCTAGGGCTGCCATGTGGAGGCAATGAGGTGTATGTACCACAGGCGCTCTCCCGACCACATGGTGGGGAGCCAGCCTCTTCCTCACTAGCCTTCTAGTCTCTACCACGCCCTCTCCTGGCAACACTGTAGCGCTAAGGGAGGCCTCTGCTGTTGAGCACCTATCCTCACCGAAATCAGCCCCTCTCAATGGCGTGGTGGCACCTGTCTGTGAAGAAGGTCGAGCATGGAGATTTCGAGGATGCACATGCTGTCACCAACATATTTCTCATGTCTTCATTAAGAGAGCATCTCCTGGGCCTTCTCAGGATAGTTTGGGGGAGCAGGAGCTACAGGTTGATAAATTCACTCCAATATCGCTATTCATAGAAACCCAGAATCTCTAAGCCATGCACCTCTATTTGTGAACTCAGCTGCTTCTATCACGACTAGCTGGCACCATACTTGTTTACAGGAAAAGAAAAGCAATCAGCTGAATCCTGAATGCAGAAATTTCTACAAGCCAAATGACCAGGTTTCCTCAATTAATGGTAAGAAAAATAAGGTGGGAAATCGAGGAGGGACTTCAAAGACTGCATGCAAAGAAAGGGTCACCTGAGCCTGCATCCTGTTCCAAAGGAACCAACTAACTCCAAAGCAGCACCAAGAGAAACCAGTAAAATAAAACACCGTTAGATCTGATAGTATAGAAATATTTCTTAGGTGTGTAATGGCATTTGGGTTAACAGCATCCATTGGTAAGCCAACTGTGGAAGGCTGAGCCAGACCGGGCAATTCAGTGACTTGGGGAGACTGTCTCAAAAAATGTAAAGGGCTGGAGACACAGCTCAGAGAAAGAAGGTCCTAGGTTCAATCCTTAGTACTTCCCCACCCCCAAGCATCTATTGGTAAAATATGGATGGAAAGGGTCAGAGGTTACTTTTAAAGTAACCCAAGCAACAGGGACAGTGTTCTCAGGCCAAGCTGTCAGACATTTGTTGAAATTGGAGAACAAGGGCATATCTTACACTACTCTGTAACAATGTAGTTGAAATTTTTATAAAATATGTCTAAAAACTAAAATTCCACCCCCAGCCATTTAAAACCAGAACAGCACAACTTATCCCAATGTTAAGAACTTTCCGCTGTACTCAGAGGGAAGCTAAGGTAGAATGCTGTGCCCATGCCAGCCTGGGGTGGGGCAAGGGAAGTGCACCTCCAAGTCAGCATCGAAGGACACTTGTTTCCCGTTTTCCTTCTCGCGTGAAATCCAGGGAGAAGAGGGGAAGCAGACCTTCTGGTTAAGAAGGTGTTAGAGCCAAAACACTGGTATGAAAGCCAGGGCTCCTGCACTACTAGCTCTGACTTCCGGCTACTTAACCCTCCAGAACCTATTTTTTCTGTGCATATAGGGCTGTCAGGAATAAAGCAGTACACTCGTTTACCTGATTAAAACAATGGCCAGCCCAGGGTTAGACTATATATAATTTTTTAAAATTCCAATTATTAAAAAAAAACTCCTATGATTGATGTTAACACTTGCCAGGCTGGAGTTAAGGCTTTAAAAAAGTCAGGGGAGAAGGAAGAAATACTATGTAACAGACGTCTGCAATCTGCTCTTCACCTCCCATTAGCATGGTGTTGCTGAAGTTGGGAGTCCCTAATTAAAGGCATGGATTTGGTGCTCGCCTGTAACCCCGGCTACTTAGGAAGCAGAGGCAGGTGAGTCTCATGTTTGAGGCCAGGTGAACTTACTGAAATTGGGTTTGAGACCTGTCTCCAAATACGTTTTTAAAAAGGCTAGAGATATTACATCAGTTTGCCTAGCATGCCTGACGCCCTAGGGATCGATCAAAACTGTGAGTGTATCCCATAAACCCAGATAAATGCCAAAGCAAGCCATAATAGCCCTAGAAAGTTGAAACCAAAGACAAGCCTAAGGTACTCGGTCCCATACCCATACCCCATTAAAACAAAGAATGCAACCCACAAGGCAGCCCTGGTGAGTCAAACGACCTGCAGAGCTGACACCAGCCCTGCAAGGGACTGTGGTGCTAGTTCCTAGTTAGACGAGTCCCAGGTTCTGCAGATGTCATGCTGATCTCTGGTAAAATTAATTATGGTTCATGGTGCAGAATTGTAAAGAAACCCTTAAAATTTGGGTGTAACTGGGAAAAACAAAGGGTACATTAAAACTAGCCAGTTGTAGTGTAAAATGGATTCTTTAAGCAAACTCTGCAGTGGTTAGAGATTTACTGTCAAGGCACAAGCCAAACAATGTTAAGTATAGTGTCACAGAAGGAAATGAGCAGCTACAGAAATCATATTGATGTTATCTAAAATATCAAGATAAACTATTAAACATGGTCTTTATACTGATTATTAGTGAATTTACTATTGCAGTTACAGGGACTGTCTGCCCTTGGGTATTTCTGCTCATTTAACAGTATTCAAAAACGCATTTAGAAGCTGCGTGTGGTGGCACATGCCTGTAATCCCAGCATCGTAGGAGGCTGAGGTGGGAGGATTGCAAGCTTCAGCCCAGGGGAGACAATTTAGCAAAATCATCTCAAGATAAAAAAGGACTGGAGATGTAACTCAGTGGGAAGCATCGTGGGTTCAGATCCCAGCAACACAGAATAATGTGCATTAGAAATAGACTAATCCTTTTTGGGTTAACAATACAATCTAAGGGACTTCCTACCTACTCAAATTAGCCCTGTGAGCCAGGCGTGGTGGTGTGCGCCTTTAATCCCAGCACTTGGGAGGCTGAGGTAGGAGGAGCATTGTGAGTTCGAGGCCAGCTTGGGCTACAACTCGAGCGCAAGGCCGGCCTGAGATACATAGTGCAACCCTGCCTCAAAACTTAGGGCGGAGAGTTTGGCTCAGTGGCAGGCGCGAGGTTATGAGTTCTATTCCTGGTGCCACCAAAAAAAAAAAAAAAAAAAAAAAAAAAGGCCCTGTGACTGTTTTCCAACACCCTACAAAGGGGATCATTTATTTTGACATAACCTAGTGGTTCCCAAATTTTGCTGCACACTAGAATTAACTGCAATTACAAACAAACAACTTTGTGCACAGACTACAATGCACACCGATTAAGAATGTCTGGAGGTAGGAGTCAGGCATAAAGATTTTTAAAGATCACCAAATTATTCCAAATGCAGCAGGTTAGCCAGGTGTGTAATCCCAGCACTGG
>RJWM01002246.1:5384-133485 GCA_004363535.1 Dasyprocta punctata | reverse complement strand
AGGGCAGGGAGAGGAGCACGAAAGGAGCCGCGACAAGCGGACCACACGAGGCCCCTCTCAGGGAGACACACAAGAGCCACCACGGGTGGACGGGTAGAGGTCTCCACAGGGTGCTAGGTTCGAGACGATTAAAGCTTGTGTGCCGCCGCACCTGCCGTGTGTCGTGAGTTTTCCTGCCGGCCGGGAAGGCGCGCGACAGCCAGGAATGCAAAAGACATGCTGTCAGTGTGATTCGTGTGTATGGAATGTACTGCTGTCATGTATGCAGACTGCTTTAGATATGATAATTGAAGTAAAGGAGAGTGCTATTTGCATTTTCATTGTAAAGTGCTATTTGTAGAGTGCTATTTGCATTTTCATTGTAGTTCATATAGAAATTTATTTCTGATGTTCTATTTTAGACTTTGTACACCAAAAACCAGTCAATGTTGAAAATTCTGATGTTTCTTTATATACACTCAATAAATATTAAAAACTTAAAAAAAAAGAAAGCACAGTACTAGCAAAACAAAAATAAAAACAAGGACAAAAACCAGACCCAAGGATAAATGATACAAAATAGAAGATGCAGAAGCAATTCCAAGTACACTAAGTTACCTTATCTTTGACAAAGAAGTCAAACACCTTCACTGGAAGAAAACCTCCTTAATAAATTGTGTTGGGAAAACTGGCTTTCTAAATGCTGAAAATTTAACCTAGACCCATATCTCTTACCATGCACTAAACTAAAAATGAAATGGATCAGACACCTAAATATAA
Organism: Dasyprocta punctata; assembly: GCA_004363535.1. Lineage (NCBI taxonomy): Eukaryota > Metazoa > Chordata > Mammalia > Rodentia > Dasyproctidae > Dasyprocta > Dasyprocta punctata. Next base: position 132,726 of record RJWM01002246.1, on the reverse strand, counting down.
ACACAGAATCACTTAATCTGCTGGAAAATAGAATAGATAAAACTCTGGAAGACATAGGTAGGTATAGCAAAGACTTTATGAACAAAACCCAAATTGCACAGGAAATACTAGAATCAACATCTGGGATCACATCAAATTAAAAAGCTTCTGCACAGCAAAAGAAATCACCAACAAAGTGAAGAGACAATTGACAGAATGGGAAAAAGATTTTATTAGTTAGTCCTCAGACAAAGGACTAACATCTATAATATATGAAGAGTTAAAAAAAAAAAAGACCCCCATCCCATATAATCACCCAATCTAAAAATGGGTATCGGAAGTGAACACACATATCTCTGATGAAATAAAAACAGCAAAAAAATATATGAACAAAGTTTGACATCATTGGTCATTTGAGAGGTGCAAATTAAAACAACACTGAGATTCCATCTCACTCCAGAAGGAATGGCTATCATCAAGAAATCAACCAATAACAAATGCTGTGAAGTTGTGTGGAGAAAGGAACCCTACTCTATTTGTTGGTGGAAATGCAAACTGATACAACCACTGTGGGAAGCAGTGCAGAGATTTCTCTAGAAACTAAAACTAGAGGTTCCATTTGATCTAGCTGTTTCTCTTCTAAGTATCTTCTCCAGAGTTAAAAGGATCATACCATAATGACATACGCATACCCAAGTTTATAGCGGCACGATTTGTAACAGCTCAATCCTAGAAACAGCCCATATGCCCATCAACAAATGAATGGATAAAGAAAATATGGTGAGCAACTCATTCGGGAACCCTCCTGTCTCCCAGGAGCTAGTCCTATTCCCCATACCCCTATTCCTGTACCCCATGCTTTTCCTCTAGTAAATTTTCCTACTCTTAACTTCCATTGTTTCTTTAAAAAATGTGGTATATGTATACAATGGAGTACTACTCTGCTATAAAAAGGTAAATTTGAATTATTTGTAGGAAAATGGATGCACCTAGATACCATACTCCACCGGGGATTGAACTCACAACCTCCCGCCTGCCTGGGCAGGCGCTTAAGGAACTGAGCCAAACTCCCAGCCCTGGTTTTTTGAGGCAGGGTCGCACTGTGTAGCTCAGGCCGGCCTTGCGCTCGCTTTGTAGCCCAAGCCAGCCTCGAACTCACAACACTCCGCCTACCTCAGCCTCCCGAGTGCTGGGATTAAAGACGTGCGCCACCACGCCCGACTAGATACCATACTCTTAAGTGAAATAAATTGGACCCAGAAGTTTAAATATCAGTTTCTCTTGCGTGAGAAACCCTAATGGTAAACAAGGAGCATAATGGAAGATAGCTATTATGAAGTAGGAAGAGCATGTTCAAATGGGAAGGGGAACTAGGGAAGGAGGTAGAGGAAGGGAAGGAAGGGAAAAGGGAAACAGAATGGGCAGGAAAAAATGGAAACAAAATTTACGGAAATGTGGAGGGCAAAAAGGATTAAAAGGAGAGGGGAATGGAAAAAGAATTAACATATATATATGTATGATAAATATGTACTAATAAAACATGAAAGTTTAAAAGATAAAATAAGGTTTAAAACAAAAGATTATAAATGATGGTGGACTTAAAATATGTTTGAAACAACTTCAAATCTTCAGTCAATCTTCAAATTCTGGATTAAAATCAAGGTGGAATAGTCTGAGATTGAAAAAAAAAAAAACAAAAACCAACCCAGCACTTAAAAGCCTGCTTCCATTTCCAACATCCAGGGTTTTGCAAAGCAGGGGTTTCCACAGTGACAGCAGCCAAGACAAAATTATAGGTACTGTAAATAAAATTGGAGAAAAAGAGTTCAGAGTAGACTGGAAATAAACAACATACTTCCAGCCTCACTATCTTTCCTCACCTCTAGACGGGACCATCTAGATGCAGAAAGACAAGTTCAGGATTCCCACTCTCTACATTAGGGCATCACTATTTCATTATACAGTGTAATAATACAAATGAAGTACACAATAAATGTAATGTGCCTGACTTCTCTGAAACAAATCCCTGCTGCCCGATTCGAGCACTGGATTGATTCCTTTCTCACTTGTATCTAATTGGTTGCTAATATCGATTTTGTGGAGGTTTTTATTTTTTCCAAAGTGACTGGGCATTTTTAGGAGCCTCCTATCCTTACTTATATTTCAGTCTTCTTTATTTTTTTAAACGTAAAAATCTTATTTTACATTCCACACTTGATAATTCTGATACTGAAGACTTCTTAGGTGTGCCTCTTCTCTCTCTTGCCCCAGCTGGCTGTTCCTTATGTGGCCCCTCTTCCCCCTGGGTCTGTGACTTTTCTGAGTCCCCAGCTTCTAGTCATCCACGTGATCATGAGGGTAAACACTCATGCTCACAGTGTACTGTGTTGTTAAACTGTGGCATTTGGTTAATTAGGTGTACTGAATGCATGACTGACAGGGTATTTTCAATGTATGATGGATTTATCAGGATGCAACCCCATTGTATAACCATTCACACACACACACACACACACACACACACACACACATACACACACACACTTTCTATTAGTTCTGTTTCTCTGGAGAACCCTAATACAACATCCAACTGGAAAAAGTGAGAAAGCAACTGGATATACAGTCAGGCATCACTTACAGATGGGGACAGATTCTGAGAAGGTTGTCATTAGGTGATTTTATTATGGTGGGAACATCATAGGGGATATTTGTACAAATTTACAAAGTATAGCCTACCTACGCTGTTTGGCATTGTCCACCAGTAGTGCTGCTAGGTTACAAGCATGTAGAATACTAACTATATTTAAAAAAATTCAGCAGACAACTTTAACACAATGGCAAATACTTGTCCAACATATCTAACCATAGAAAAAGCACAATAATGCAAAATGATTTTTAAATGGCACATCTGCATAGAGTCCTCACCATTGATGGGGCACTCACCACTGGGAGCAGCTCAGGGTGAGTAGGTGAGTGGTTGGGGAAGGAAGGTGAAGCCCAGGACAGGCTTGTGCACTGTCCTGGACTTTAAAAACACTTGACAGTTAGGCTAAATACTTAAAAAATCATCGTTCTCTCTTCAATAATAAATTAACCTTAGCTTACTGTAATTTTTTACTGTATAACTTTTTTCAAAAACCATTTGACACTTTTGTGGTAGCACTTAGTTTACAAGCTACACAAAAATATATTCTTTGGGCTGGGGATTTAGCTCAGTGGTCTAAGCGCCTGCCTGGCAGGCATGAGGGTGTGAGTTTCTTCCCTGGTACTGAAAAAAATATACACATATTCTTTATACATTGCATTATGACCTTTCTATTCCCTGTTCCACTTTCTCCATCTCCGTTGCATACCCAGAGTCTGCCTTTCTGTTTCCTACTTTTATTTTGCTCTATATATTATTTATATATCTTGTTTTATACTAGAGGAAACGTACACTACTTGATCTTTTTTTTGGCTCTTTATGAACATTTAATGAGATGAAAAACTTCCACAACTTCTAATCTGCTTTTCCTTACCTGACAAAGTCAGCAGTGTCAGAAAAAACAAAAAAAAAACAAAAAAAACAATGTAACATCATTACTAATTTTGATTACTAAGAAGAGTTAAATTTTTCTTTTTGCTATTTTCATTCTCCCCTATTTTTTTCTTTTTAATTTTAAAGAGGATAAAACAGAATAAAACCAATCAAAACAAACCAGTGTAGGAGATACAGGACTTCAAAGCATTACAAAATCAACAATAGTTACCATAATGCCTTTTGATGTCTTCAAAATAGCTGCAGATAACTTCAGACATAGTAAAAATCAAACAGAACAAAATAGAAACAATAAAAACAAAACAATGAATGCAATAAAGAACTTCAAAACAAGCCGATAGTAAATCCAAAATTGCTATCATAATATATCTTGCTGTCTTTGAAAGAGCTGCTCCCACCATTGGATTTGACATAATCAAACAAAACAAAAGAGAATAAAACCCAACCCAACAACAATGGAAATGATATAGGACTTCCAAAACAAGACCACAGAGAATCAACAATGGCGGCAACCCTCAGAAGGAGATCCCCGCTACATGCCACGCTGCACATCAATATCCTATGTACCTATGATCAGACCAATGGCCCTAGACCTGCAATGTTAGTGAAACAATAAAGCACCACAGGCATCCAATTGCATTTTACCTCCATAGCTATCATCACAGCCCATGTTTCTCTGGATAAACTGGTTGCTTAGTGTGTGGAGGGGGGATTTTGTACTTCTTGTTTGCCAGCCCGCATGCTGGGAAGGGCTGGGGTCTGTCTGTTCCAGGCTAGTGGTGGCCTGCGCATGGTGCTGGTTCCTAGACTGGGCTTGCTTGCTGGTGTGGCTTTGTTCTCTCTAAACCTAATTGGCAAATCACACTCACGAGGAGAGGCTGGGGTCTGTTTGTTCCAGTCCAGAAGTGGCCCATGCATGGTGCTGGTTCCCAGACTGGGCTTGCTCGCTGGTGTGGCCTTGTTCTCTCTATTCCTGGTCCACAAATGGCCCACTATTTGATCTTTTTCCTTTGTATCCTTATATGTCTTTATTCCATTAAATGTTTTTTACAATTTATTTGTTAAAAACTAAGACACAACTGTACATATTTTCCTAGGACTACACTGGGTCAAGATCACCAATATCAGTGTCGTCCACCTCCACATCTTGTCCCTTGGAAGGCCTCTAAGGACAATGACATGCATGGATTGGTCACCTTCTGTGAGGACAGTGTCTTCCTCTGGAATCTCCATAAGGACCTTTCTGAGGCTATTTTACAATTAACATGTAGAGAGCAGAAACCCTAACATAATGATTGAAATTTTAGTACAGTAAATACATAAATCAGTAACATAGCTATTTATTATCAAGTATTACATACTGTACATAATCATATACATACTTCTACAGGATGGGCAGTGCAGCAGGTGTGTTCACGGTAGCATCCACACAAATGTGAAAGTAATTCCTAATGTTATGATCTCACTGGGTGATAGGAATATTTTGCTACATTATAATCTCATGGAACTGTCACCTTTGCGGCCCTTCTTGACTGAAATGTCATTAAGTGGCACTAGCCTACAAATCTAGAGGTCACAGTAAGGTGTAGCTTGATATATAAATTCGTAAGGCAATCTCCCAATGATATTTAGGAGACCACAGAATGGGGGGGCAGGGAGAGATTTAGCCTCAGATTTCTTCCTCATGGAATGCTAATGTTTAGAAATTTCAAAGATGGGAAAGAAATAGAAAAGACAGAACACAGCAGCCAGTGAGGCAGGCTGAGAACAAAGGACTACTGTTAATGCTAAAGGCAAATGAGGAAAATGTAAAAAGAAATGCTTGTGTCATCCACAATGTTAAATGCTATTAACGGAGTGTGAAAAATGAGATCTCTCCCAACACATACTCTGTTGTGAAATTTAATTAACAAATATATGAAGTATGTAACAATGACACCTGCTGTTATGATCAATGCTCTACATCAGTAGAACTCCCAGTCACCTCTCATTTCTGTCTTTTTGCAAAGGAAACCTAGTAGCCTTCTTCCCCTCAGTACTTCTTTATGATTTCTGTGCCTCAACTGTCTTTCTGCTAAGTATCATCTCGATGATGAGAGTTAGGAATTCTAACTTGTGCTTTTAACATGCCTAAAGAGTTGACATTCCAAAAGGTACATAAAATTTCACATAGCTCATAGACATCTATTTGTTCAACAGATTGAGTGCCTACTGCATGCCATGGACTATAGAAGCTACTGGAAATGATCTGGTGAGAGACAGTCTTGAGTTTCAGAGTCCCAGTTTGTAGAACAAAACAATTACTGAGCCATATGAATACTAGATACTATGGTCAAACAAAGGAGGAAGCTACCTGGAGAAAACTGGAAAACCACTTAAAAAAACTACATGAAGAAGGAACATGATGACCCTCACAGATGGAGAGGAGGTGGAAAGGTACAGGAAGGAAGGATGGTAGCGTGAAAGTAAGGAGTCAAAAATGGTGAGTTTGTGACGAGGTACTGGACCCAGGGAAGGAGAAAGGAGCAGAGTCCATCAGGAGGTAGAGTCGATGGATAGTGATTGACTGGCTGTGAGGGAAATGGGAGAAAACTCAAGAATTCAGGCTGGTTGACCCGGTGATTGTCACATCCTGACATTGTCCCATCCTTGCATTATAGGCCTCAGAGGTGGGTGGGGGACTTGGGTTTTTAGTGCTGTGTTTGCAGTATGCAGAATATTTAGTAGTGCACTGGATGCATGTCTAGAAAGGTCTGGAACCTCTAGAAAGGTCTGGTCTGAAACACTAGAAAGATGGTTTTAATATAAGATTTTGGATTTATCAGACTGTTCAGTAGATTGATTCTGATTGCACAGAAAAGAGTGTATACTATTCTGGGCAGCAGGCAGAATTCTGGAAAACTAATATTTAAGACATGGCTAGAGGATTAGAATTCCACAAAGATACCTTGAACAAGTGGGCACAGAGACAGGAAGCAACAAAGTAGGAACTCCAGGTTCCTGGCATGTAACTTTTGCTATAATAACTTCAAATAACCATATTCCTTTCATCTATGCTGTGAGTTTTTATTAATAAATAGTACCATAAGTAAATCTGTAATTATTCCAAAATAAACTTTTTAAAGACTCCCATAATACAATCCTTTTTGAGAGGTCCAGAAACATTTATGTTTTCCATTAAGCCTTACTAATATTACCTAAATGCAGAACTTACAAACTTAAATATCTACAAGGACCGGATAAGCCAGATAAATGAGTAAAACCATTTGCTTGTAGATGAGAAGACCTGCCCCACCCCCAACACCAGAAGAACACGTCTTTCCTACAAAAGAACAGCTAAGCCAGTTCTCACTGAATGGTCATATGGGCCATTCTTACTAAAGTTTCATGAAAATCTGGAACTCTGAATTTTTACATGAAATCTCCCAATTTTAAAATGTAGGCAACTGAATTTTTTTCAAAATACTTTGTGATAGCCGGGCGTGGTGGTGCACGCCTTTAATCCCAGCACTTGGGAGACTGAGGTAGGAGGAGCGTTGTGAGTTCGAGGCCGGCTTGGGCTACAACGCGAGCATAGGGCCGGCCTGAGCTACACAGTGTGACCCTGTCTCAAAAAACCAGGGCCGGGAGTTTGGCTCAGTGACTCAAGCGCCTGCCTGACAGGCGTGAGGTTGTGGGTTCAATCCCTGATGCCACCAAAAAAAAAAAAAAACTTTGTGATCCTCACGAAATACTGCAGTAGTTCTAAGTTGGATCATAAACATGTGTCTTACATTTTTCCTTTAAAGTACAGTACAGCATTCTAAGCTTTACACTGATAGGAAATTAAGTGGGTAAAAAGAAAGGTTCACAAGCAGTAGTAAAGCAAGATCTAGAATCTAGTTCTTGCTCCAAAAATTTCATTCCTCTGATTATACGGCCTCTTTACTTAACAAATGAAGTATGTACACTGGTTTGCCAGACAAACAAGTTAATAATCACAATGGGCAGTAATACATGTAGGAAAGATAACATCAGCTTCATAATACAGATGCTCCTTCTCTTCTGAAATATTTTTAGATAGAAGTTCCTGGAAATTAATTACCAATAATTTCTCAGATCAACTGTGCGTATTTCACAAATGCTTTCTTAAATGTATATGACAAAGTATCTTTAAACAAAATCGTAATTTAGCGAGACTTTATAGCAAGTTTGTAAAATAACACCAGGTAAATCTTTTCAATTTCTGGAGAAAGTTTAATTACTGCTGATAGAAAGCTGACTCCAATTATTAAGACTTTATTTCATAATACAGACTATAGCAGTTCATGCATTAACATATACTGTCAGCCTACAATTTCCTGTTCAGTGGCGAGATTGCCAAGCTCAGAGGCTTCAATGAAACACGGAGTGAGTGCTACGGGAAGTGTAAAAGGTAGGGGCTGGCACAGGTAATTCTCTTTTCTCTTAACAGACCTCTAAGTGACATGCTGGTTTTGCAAAATACAGGTAAATAAACCTGCAGCCAGAGGGCGGGGTAGGACCCCTGCCTCGCCCGGGCTGCGACTGCAGAGTTTATTCTCTCCTAGCCTCCCTTTCTCACGCAGTCCATGTACTCTTCGTGAAGCAGCCTTTACCTATGAAGTCCTAATGGATGTTAGTCGCGTCCTCTGCCTTAACACCCGGCTCATGTTGATTGTCTTTTTGGGAGTCACAAACTAGTTGGAACTTGAAAGAAGTCTTCCGTCCCGGAAGGAAAGTCTCACCGGCTAGAGTCAGCGCAGAACGCAGCGACGCCAGGCTTTAGGTCTAGTCCGGCAGCGCCCGCACAACCCTAACCCGAGCGTCCACCCACCGTCCTCACAGCGGCAACCTTCACAGCAATGCCAGAGTGGCCTCACTGTGTCCCTGAACTTGGCGACATGTGACTGACAGTCAGGGCCCGAGCCGCCAAAGCCCAGGGCAGCCGCGCCGCGCCGCGCGCGGGCCGCCATGCAAGCAGGCCACACAGCGCTCACCTTCACAGCCGGCCCCCAGCGGCCCCGCGGGCTGCTGGCCCTGCGCCGGCGCCGGGTTCGAGACCCACAGCCCGGCGCAGAAGGCAATCATGGCAGCTGGGCTCGTGCACCGCATGCCGAGCATGCAGCGGAGCCACAGCACCTCCGCGCCGCCCGCTCTGCTGTCGCTTGAGGCTACCACGGGAAGAGCCCGACCCCAGCTCTGGGACAGGAAACAACCTGCCCGGAGTTGCTAGGACTAATGACGAAACTCAACCGAGAGTTTTTATTGGTTCTCACTCTATCGCCACAGAAAGGGGCGGAGTGAAAGAGCTGCTTCCTGGCCCTCCGCTTCTGGCGCGTGCGTACTACATACGCGTCCTGACGCTCCGGAGGAGCGCGGAGAGACGCACTAAAGCTATTCGCTGGTTGATAGGGATGAAAGGCGGGACCTTGATGCTGATTGGTGGCGATGCGGGAGGCCGGCGCGCCCAACAGGACGCAGTGGGCGGGCAGCAACGTGAGGTCTCCGCGGTGCCTGACGGGGCTGTCGGTCGGCAGTAAGTCTTTGGCTGTGGGAAGCTGCTGGTTACTGCTGCTGCGATCCGTGCCGCCTCATGGCGGCCATCGGCGTTCACCTGGGCTGCACATCAGCCTGCGTGGCCGTCTATAAGGTGAAGACCCGGGGCGCTGGGCCAGGGTTTCACGCCGGCCCCCACTTCTCCGGCATCGGTCGACTGCGGCGTGCGAACGGCGCGTGGGTGGCCCTGGGACGCGCGCGGAGCGGCGCTGCTGTGGGGGGGGGGCGAGCGGCGTTTCGGAGGACCCGCGGCGTGGGCTCAGGCTCGGGCTCTGACTGCGAGCTGTGTCGGTGCTGAGTCCGGGGATGTCTCAGCTGCGAGGTGCCTGGGAGTTTGGTACGGCGGGGCGTGGGAGGTGGCGCAAGTCGCGGGGGATTCGGAGACGTCAAGGACTAGTACAGCCAGAAGAAACCCGGGCTGCAGTGTCCGGCGCGTTTGGAAGCGTCCCGGGCTCAGGATCCGGAGGGGCAGTCTCTGGGACTCGGAACTCGGGGCTCACGGGCTGGGCTGGAAGTTCCTCGCTACGCATGGGTCTAGCGGCTTTCGGGGAGTGCCTGAGCGCGCTGTCTGCGGGGCGAGTAGACTTGTGTGTTCTACACACTCAGTCTCGGCGAAGGTGCGAGCTTAACGCGGAGATGTGACCTTGCTGTAGTCTGCATTGAGGCAAGAGGAACAGCTATAAGGAACTCCTCTGTTACTAGCCCCGCGTGCAAGTGTTACAGAATTTGTAAGGAAAATCCGAAACAGTAAAGATGGAAGAAAGATGTTTGTGGGAGAAAGAAGTAAGGCAGAAAGGGTGATGTGGTAATGCTTGTTGTTATTGTGTGTGTAAATGTTAGGTTTGAACCAATTGTTGACTGTGCATAGCAGTCTGAAAAAATGAGGCAGTTCTTCGTGGTGACTAAATCTTCAAGTTTTAAGGTACTGATACTGTAATTTTTCTTCCCACATAGATGGAAAAGTAGCACCGCGTGTGTGTGGCTCATGTTTAATGAGGCTTTATGTTTTATTCTAAAAACTAACCCACTTGTATGTTTTTTTCTCTAGGATGGCCGGGCCGGTGTTGTTGCAAATGATGCAGGTGATAGAGTTACTCCAGCTGTTGTTGCCTACTCAGAAAATGAAGAGGTACTATTCTTTTTGTACTTGGAAATAGCTAAAAATTATGTGCATTACGACATGTTGCTCTTTTTCAGGTGGTTGGACTGGCAGCAAAGCAAAGTAGAATAAGAAATATTTCAAATACTGTCATGAAAGTCAAGCAGATCCTTGGCAGAAGGTATGGAATAAAATGGTGCTTTACAATATGCCATCTAAAATGCATTCATGTATTAATCTAAGTGAAATGTGAAATAAAACTAGAAACATCACAGCTTATTTTGTTGCTTTTATAATTGAATCATCCCAGAAAATACCCCAGTAGGTTGTTTCTTTTGATTTTTGTTAGATCTTAACCAAGGATGGGAATCACTCAGATATTTGATTGTTCCTGACAAGTTGGTCAGTATTGGTAAATGACAACACCCATTTACTTTTGACAATTTGTCTCATTTGGAGGTGGTAATTTTCACATTTTTATCATTTTTGACTAAAGGAACTTGATAGATTTTGTGGAAATTTGAAGTCTTCCTTGCATGGGGTTGCATTTTGCAAAATTTAGAAATTGGTCACAATTTATGTAGTGGCTATTGATTTTCTTCTTCAAGGCCCTTTGTGAGGCTTTCTGGTAACTAACTTCCAGTTCACTTACAAATGTAAAAATTAGAGAAACAGCTTAAGTACTGTCTTATGTAAGAATCAGGTTAATCATCTGTTGTATTTTTTTCTTCTTTTTTTTTTTTGGTACTGGGGATCGAACTCACAACCTCACGCTTGCCAGGAAGGCGCTTGTGCCACTGAGCCTCATGTGTTGTAATTTTAATTAGACGATTAAACAGCTTGCTTCCCCAGACTTCTGTCTCCTCAAATTATGGATTACCGTAATAATCAAGAGTTTTCACTTTCACTAGAATAGTAGTACTTGGTAGAGTGGTTTTAAATTTTCAAAGTGCTTTCACATCTGTCATTTTATTTAAGCCTCTCAATAGCACTGTAAAAATTGATCGGCAGGTACTCTCTTTCCCATTTATAGATGAGAAGTTCAAGGTACATGGAAGTGTGATATTTCTAAGTTAGAGAGGTAGACTAAGACTGCGATCTCTTAACCCCTAGGCTCTGATGTCCCCTCCTCCTCCCTGCCTTGTGTGTTCTAGGCCATTGCTCTACCACTGAACTATACCCCAGCCCTCCTACCCTTGTATTTCATTTGATTGCAAGTCATTTCCTTGTATTGATTTTAGGATATGGAGATTATATATTGGATTTAATACTCATTTCTTTTATACATACAGATATTTTTATGTTAGTATTTTTTTCCTTCTGGTATCTCTAGAAACTACAGTATTTTGGAGAAAATTCAGGTTTTTGTAATGGTAAATATATTCCTATATCCTGTACCTGTATATAAAACTTTGTACAAAGCATACTAAAAATAAAGTATTTGGTGTCAGATATTCTCAAATTACATATTCTGGAAAAAAGCAAGGAATTGTAATAGATGTCAGAGCCAGAATCACTGGGTGGCTAACAATTTGTCTTTTTAATTAAACTTTGAGATAATTGTAGTTTCACATGCAGTTTAAGAAAAAAAATAGAGGCATCTAGTATATTATTGGATTTCCCCCTTCCTCTTTTGTTTGCAAAACTGTAGTTTAATATCACAAGTAGAAAACTGACGTGGAAATACTCAAGATACAAAACATTTGTATGTCTCTGTATCCCTTGGTAGCCAGCATGTATTTGTCTTATATTCTGTTATTTGGGGGCGGACAGCTGGAGTAATGATAAGTCTGTCTTCTGCCATATGCTGAAAGCTTTGTATTAGCAGCGTGACTTAAGCTTATTTTTCTGGCCCTGAGAGTTACTTTATAGCAAAGGAACACAAGAGTGGCAGTAGGTGAGTAACAGCCACAGCATGATTCCTACCGTAGGCCCTGGAATTAGTTTTCTCATGGTGCAGGTTATTTTTCTGTTCGCCTGTGTACTCACCAGACATTGCTGGTTTTCACAGACACATAGTTATACCAGTTGTAAGCCTTGGAAGCATTTGGCCTTTTGTTACCAAGCTATTGTACCCTTAGTCCAGTGCCCTTCTTGAGTGAACTCCTAACGTGGGCTTTCTCAGTCTTGGAGTCATGCCTGTTTATGACCTACTCTTGGTAGCACTGCTTAATTTGCTCTCAAAATGATCCTTACACCCTTCCTGAAACTCTCATTCCCTATGGCCTTCCAGCCAGAAATGCGGTCCTTGGACCTGACTTCTCAGCAATTAGCCCTGAGAGGGAAGAATCGGCTGGCTCCTGGGAATACGCTGAGAGCATACAGAGCTTCCCCACACCTTCACATTTGCACCTTGCTGCCCAGGCGCTTGCTTCAGTAGTCTTCCCAGCCCACTATGGCCACTGCCAGTAGCAGTGCGGGCATCCGGTGGTCCAGACAGGAGACACGAACTCTTCTCTCCATACTAGGTGAGGCAGAGTATATTCAACGCCTCCAGACTGTGCATCACAATGCAGATGTCTATCAGGCTGTGTCTAAGCGAATGCAACAGGAAGGCTTCCGCCGCACCGAACGTCAGTGCCGCTCCAAGTTTAAAGTTCTGAAGGCATTGTATTTAAAGGCCTATGTTGCTCATGCCACAAGTATGGGTGACCCACCATACTGTCCGTTTTATGACACATTGGATCAGCTTCTTCGAAATCAGATAGTGACTGACCCAGACAACTTAATGGAGGCTGCTGCTTGGGCCAAGCACTGTGATCAGAATTTAGTGGCCTCTGGCACACCAGGGGAAGAGGGAACCAGCATTCTGAAAGCAAAAAGGACTCAGGCAGCTGATCATCAGCCTGTCTTGAAAACAGTTAAGGAATCAGATGAGGATTGTCAGCTGAGAATCAGTGAGCGGATACGAGAAACCAGTGACCTTGAGGACTCCTGGGATGAATCCTCGGGTGCAGGTAACTCCCAAGCATGTACAAGATTGGGGTCTCTGGGTCACTTAATTCTAAACATCAATGAACATTGGGATAGTGCTCGCTTCAACAGCCTGTTTCTGCCCCATCCTACCATTTTTTTCAAACCTAATAGTAAGATAAAGGGTTCTAGATTTAAAAAGCTAGGTATGTAAGGTATTAGAACTCTTGAAACCTACAAGACATACCTTAGAAATAAACTAGTTTTGGCATTACTGATGGTGAGTGGGTAGGAATATATGGGAGAAAAGTGGGTTGGATAGCTACATGGAGAGGGGTTCTAGAAAGCAAGAGGGAAGTTTTGGAGAAGACATTGCAACATGCAAAATGTTGAGAGTACAGAGAAGTTTTTTCCAACCCCATGGAAAAAGAGCTTCCCAAGAACAGCCCTAGTTCTGTGACTCAACTTTGCTGCTGGCTTCAGGCATTCCCTTGGCAGGAATGTCCTCTCTGCAACATTGTTGCTTTGTTTTTCAGGGTGCTCTCAAGGGACCCCCAGCTACAGCAGCTCCCACAACCTTTTCAGAGGTGCAGTTGCTCCCTGTCAGAGCAGCCCCATGACCAGACTGGGCATGTCGGGTGAGCCCAACCCTTCTACCAGCACCAGCCGAAACCCTCCTGGTGCAGCCTCCACACTGCAGCCTCCAGTCTTCTCATCCAGACTTGGTTTTGTCTCTGGTGGGGATAGGCCTGTGGCCAGTGAGCCCCCGCCAAGGTGGGCAAGGCGAAGAAGGCGGTCAGTGGCCAGGACTATTGCAGCCGAGTTGGCAGAGAACAGGAGATTGGCACAAGAACTTTCAAAGCGGGAGGAAGAAAAACTGGACAGGCTAATTGCTATTGGTGAGGAGGCCAGTGCCCAGCAAGACACTGCCAATGAGCTGCGCAGGGATGCTGTCATCGCAGTCAGACGCTTGGCAACAGCAGTGGAAGAGGCAACTGGTGCTTTTCAGCTAGGGCTTGAAAAATTGCTTCAGAGATTGATTTCAAATACCAAAAGCTAGGAACTGATTACAGAAGTATACAGTTCCTAAACTGGTAGACGTCTACTTCCAGCACCTGCCTTTTGGCACCCTGACTTTCTGTGTCCCCAGAAGAGAGAGGAAATGAATCATTAATATGCAGAGTGGTAGGAGTTCACTTGTGAGTTTCTTTTCCCAAGATCCTCCACTGCTTGAAAGATCTTCCCGAAATGTGAGAGATTGCCTAACAGGACACAGATGGAGCCACGTCCGAGAGCCAGTTCGTCCTGGCTTTGTCACTGATGTGAAGCAGTCTCCTTTACCTCACTAGGACACTTTCCTTATCTGTAAAATGGAGGACAGATGATAACTCCTGCCCCGCCTACCTCACAGGGCTGTTGTGAGGCTCACGTGGCTAATAGATGTGAAAAAGTTTTAAAGTTTAAAAGCACTATATGTGTATAAGTTATTAATGCACATGAGGCAAGACTAGGATGAGCACATTATTAGTTCACAAGACATAGAAATACGGTTACATACCAGGACCTCATTACTTGAATTGTTACTAGCTTAATTTGACTGCTTTGTGGAGTTTGAGCATAGTTTTTCAAATCCCTCTATGGCTCATTAGCCTCTTACAGACATAGTATGTCTTTGTACCTTTATCTCTTTTAGCTTCACTGCAACAGCTCTGATAGGTCTACTAGTAAGGACTCACAATAGTCAGACGAGTATTTTTCATTTTCCTAATTCTTGTCTCCCATCATGATAAGGATATAGTTAAGAACTGTAGGGCAGCCACAATTAATAGTATGCTGTGGGTCATACTGATAATTTTCAGTATGATGAAATACTGGCTGTTTCATAAGATAGTAAATGTAAGTAAATTCTTTGCATTTTATATTGTTTGGGTCCCTTTATGTGTGTTACATCTTTAAATTGTGGTTGCCATTTGAACACTGTGGAAACAATTTGGATTATATCAGTTTCCAATCTGCTTTTGGTTGATTTTCTTCTTATAGCTGTTTTTGGTTTTGTTTATGGTTGTGTTCTCTTGATCTACTTTGTTAAAGAGGGCAAGCCTTAGAAAAATTTACAAGGTCACTTTTTCTCAAATGGTGTAGACAAAAGTTCATCTAGTTAAAAGCATGTGGTAAAAGAGATGAGCATTTTTTCCCTTTAACTTTGATGTCACTGTAGATGAAAACTGCCCATGATAAATTTTTAAGCACAGACCCTTAGCAGATACACCCTCCACGTCATTACACGTTTTTTAGGAGAAATGAAGCAACATTTCCAGTTAACTAGAAAGAAAGCCATTACTGGCCTTCACTAAATTAATTTAAAGCTTCTAGTGGTTTATTAGTACTTTCAGGTAATACAAATAGGAATCTTTGGGATTTAAAAGGAATATTATCTGGAAATACAAATAGGAGTATTTGGAATTTAAAAGATTTTTCTGCAGCTAAGCATGATAGCATGTGCCTATAATACAAGCATTCAAGAGACTGAGGCGGGAGGATCGTTGCAAGTTTGAGACCAGCCTAGGCTACAGAGTGAGCGCAAGGCTAACCTGAACTGCATAGGAGACCCTGTCTCAAAAAGACAATAAATAAAGTTTTCCTGCCATCAAGACCCTGGGGGCAACACAGCAGTTGTGTTGGGAGGAGTTATGTTTTATATATCCCTGATTTGTATGCTTACCTAAATGCTGGAAATGCACATAGGTGAAGAAATGTCAGGACCACAGTGCTCCTACCAGGAACATCACAGGTGGCAAGCATGCCAGCCACCAGTGTGAGTGCTGGCTGCGCATGTGGAACAGCTGGGCCGAGGCACTGGAATCTGGAAAACTGCTGGACTCTAATCCTGGCATACCTCATTTCATTGGGCAAATCGCTTGCCTTTTTTTTTTTTTTTTTTTTTTTTTTTTTTTTTTTTTTTTTTTTTTTTTTTTTTTTTTTTGGTTTCTGTTTCTAAAATGGCAGGTTTGTACCAGATGCTTTTTTCTAGTACCTTTCAATTCTAGAAATATTTTAAATAACATGATTTAAAAAGACAAAATGAAAAAATTTCAGTTATGACATTTTCAGTCACCGCAACATATTACTATGTTAGAAATTCTGGTAACAATTGTATTTTAAGGGCGCATTCTGCAGTATTAATGTTAGTAAACCCATGAACTTCTAACTACCAGATTAAACATACAGATTCCTTGCTTTCAAGCACTTGGGAGGCTGAGGCAGGAGGATCATCACTGTGAGTTCAAGGACAGCCTGGGTTACATAGTGAGTATAAGGACAGCCTGAATTACAAAGGGTCTGGAGACCTTGTCTCAAAAAACAAAAACAGAAGCATGTGTTAAGGCACTGAAAGACTCACACACATGCACACACACACACACACACCTTAATTGTTTTAGGCCATTATGTGAAAGAATGTGTATCAGTTGTAACTGGAAGTCACTAATACAGATTATAATAGATTTTCTTGGAAAACAGTACTTGAGAGTTAGAACTGTACCATATAAATCTAATGGTAGGGAAGTGCATAGGCTAGAGTTTATTTAAAATAATGAAAAGTGCTGCAGAACAAAAGTGGAGTTACAGTTTGGAGGTGCTGTTCTGAAAATAATAAGTGAAGTGCTACAGTGTGGGAATAAAGCTCAAGAGAAAGAATCCTAACAAAATAAACAGAAAAATATGCCAAGAATATGGGGAGAGAGGTTGCAGTGAGAGGAGACTGTGTTGGGAAGCAAGCAGAGAGTTTTGCTAAGGCTCCAATTCCAGACCCACTACCTAGAGAGCCTCACAAACCTTCCACCACTGCCTGGCTTGCTTCCACCCCTACACGAGACCAAGTCATTGTCCCACCTACCTCATGGGTGTTGTGAGGACCCACAAGGAAATAAATATGAAGTGGTGTTAGATGAATAGGCACTGATGCATAATGAGTGGGGAAAGAGACCCTAGTGCGATAGAGTGCCATGATAACTATCGGAGGTGTTTAGGAGGAAGAGAACATGGCATACTGGGAATGTTGCGGGGCAGTGGTAGGATCAGTGCTGTCTCCTGAAGACAGTGCTGTGAAGGCGGTACTTGTGTATATTGCCCTCCCACTGCCTTCACTACCTTTGTGTTTCTGTTAAGTAATTTAATCCTCTGGTGAGCAAATAAAGTTTTTACTTGTGTTTAGTTGTGGGTTGTCTGCTATTTTCTGGTGATACCTGCGCTGCTTTGTCTCCTCCATTCTCTGCTTTTGAGTCTCCCATCTTGCCTACGTATGGGCCTGAGTGCTGCGCGTGCCTTCTGTCCTCAGATGAGAGAGATCCTTTTTGAATGGCAGTTGGAAAGTTGTTTTCCATTTCTAAGAGTTATATAAATTCCACAAAATATGTTTAAAAGTTAACCCATCTAAGTAGTATATAACCCATACACAGTAGGATAAATTATCCTGGTTGCCTTAAATTCTGTGTTAAAGAAAAATGCTTGAAGTTATGGATACACTTCCATCTTTTTTTTCTAGTCTTAAAATTCATGGGTTGTAGTTTAGGTGGTGTAGTTAGAGGGCGGAGCAGACAGTTTAGTAGGATAAATGCTTAACTTTTGTAATGAACATCTAGATACCATCCTGTCTTGGCATTAATTAGTAGTGTCATTTTCAACAAGCTCCTCTGCTATTAATTGCTACTTTAAGTGATAGTAAAGTAAGAAGAACCTGAAAGTATTCCAGTTCTAAGCCCAGTTAATGTGTTTTATCCTCCTTTTATTTACATGGATTAAGATCTTCAGGATTTTCTCTAACTTGCCTACGATTACCCATTATTAATTTTCATCTTGATTAAACACTTAACGTTGGTTTCTTCATAGAGTAGCTACAGCTCTTTGGAAGCCTGCTAGGAAGGATACTAGTCCATTTTATCTTTATGTCTTGGTAAAATTAAGCCAAAGGTCAGAGATTCCTATCCCTTTGGGGGCAGAAGTACAGTGGTCATTTACAGTTTTAGTGGGTGGCAGTGTGCTAAAGTATAGACAAGAGTCACCTGGTAGATAAAACCTGGGGTCACTTGGCTCTGTCCTTAGTATGAGTTGTTGCTCTTCTCTGAACTTTTTTCTCTAAAATAATACCCACCAGACTTACCCCATTTAGGTGTGAGGATCAAGTAGATGAAAATGTTCTACAGTATGTGTGAATTAGTACTGCCATCTAAAGCAACATAAGGCCCATTGCTTTAATTTTTTTCTTGTCATACACATTTAGTGGTATGGAGCATTATTGTAAATCTGTCTATATGAATACTGTAGTACTCTGCACTACATACAACATTTATACTTGGGCTCAATCCTTTGCTTTTGGATACTGATTGTGTTTAGAAACCAAGCAACAAAGGTGGTGTTAATGAGATCTGCCCTCAGTTTGCAGTCTCGCCTCTTTTTGTCCTATCTTAGTGTTTGGGTCTTCAGAATCATAATGTGAAAGTGTGTGATGTAAAATCAGTGATAGGATAAAAAGTCACATGCATCATGGTCAGCA
Source organism: Dasyprocta punctata (assembly GCA_004363535.1). Classification (NCBI taxonomy): domain Eukaryota; kingdom Metazoa; phylum Chordata; class Mammalia; order Rodentia; family Dasyproctidae; genus Dasyprocta; species Dasyprocta punctata. The sequence continues at coordinate 114,090 of RJWM01002246.1, read as the reverse complement.
CAATAAAGTGTACTTTCAGATTTGAAGATTAACACTTCAGGAGCATTTCTATAACCATCATAAGTATTCCATGTAATTCTAATTGCTGTAATATTTGAAAACTTGCTGTAATATTTGAAAACTGAGTAGTATAATAATTTTGTTTATGTTTAATATGTGTTGGCATTGAAAAGTACAATCTTTAAACCTTATATAACTTTGAAACTAATTTTAATACTTAGCTGTCTTTATATCTTTCTCTATGGACAGCTCTGATGACCCACAAGTTCAGAAATACGTCACGGAAAGTAAATGTTTAGTGAGTATGATTCTGTTATTGCTTCCTTGTTATGCAAAGTGAGCCAAAGGTCATGATAGTAATGTTGATTTTAAATTTTGCATTTTTGTTAAAATTATTCCTTATTTAGCCCAACTATAATTTCTTTTATAGGTCGTTGAAAAAAATGGGAAATTACGATATGAAATAGATACTGGAGAAGAAACAAAATTTGTTAACCCAGAAGATGTTGCCAGACTGATATTTAGTAAAATGAAAGGTATTGAGCAAAAGAGCAGTTAATTTTAAGTGATCTTAAAAGTGATCTTTTAAAAGTTGGCCTTTACAAAATAGTAATTTTGGGTTTTGGGAGAAGTGATTGAGCAGATTAGCAGTAAGAAGACCTAAATAACATGACTGGTTTGGCTGCTTTCTGGCCTTGTGACTTTGCCTTCTGTGATTTGCTGTCCACCACTGTGATTTCCCTTAAGTACTGGTTGAGTCTCCCTCAGCTGAAATGCTTGGGACCAGAAAAATGTCAGTTTTGAGGTTTTGTTTTTTTGTTTGTTTGTTTTTAGAATTTGGGCATATTTATATACATATTACTGGTTGAATATCCCTATTCCAAAGCTCTGAAATCTGAAATGCTCCACAATCTTAACCCTTTTGAGCACTGATTTAGAGCATTTCAGAATTTAGATTTTCAGATTTAGGTGTGTTCACCCTGTGACATAAACTGATTGGGCCAGATTAACACTTGGAAAAATTTTTGAGATTTAGCAGCCAAATAAACATGGCAAATAGTGGATATTTTTCTTCAAGATTAATAGTAAACTCTCAACAGAAATTTAAGTTGGTAAAGTAGGTCTGATTTTTGTCACCACTTTAGGCAAAGTGCAATGAGTTGAGCAGTGTTCTGTGGGACAGTTTGGGAAATTCTGGAGTGGGTTACTTCCAAGGCTCATTTCTGCTCTGGAATTGTTAGGAGTCTGTGAGATGGAAGGCAGCCCTTTAACATGCTGAGCTAATGTGATGTGTCTCCCCGGTGGCTCCTCAGACATCTGTTCCCTGTGGGAGCTAGTCTAATTTGAAGATAGTTGAAACTGAGGCCTAACTGTAGCTTTCTGGACAATACCTAGATTTTTGGACAGCACCTAGTTCTCAGCACAAGCGTTATGAAGTACAGGAAATATTGCATGATTTAAGAACTCAAGAGAAGAAATTGATGGAGTGGGAGAATCAAGCGAATTTAAACATTTGTTTTGGAGATCTTGGGCACAAATTAAGAAACATCAGAAAGTGTTGCTTGACATATTTTTTTCTGTCATTGGAATTTTTATATTTTCACTATACATGGTGGCACACACTTATGAATCCAAAACTCACTGGCTGCTGAGACAGGAGAGTTTGTGGCCACCCTGGGCTGCGTGGTAAGTTCAAGCCCAGCCTAAATTATACAAGACCTTGTCTCAAAAAAAAAAAAAATAAAATAAATGTATTTTTATATTTTTTTAATGTGTAGAAACAGCACATTCTGTCTTGGGCTCTGATGCAAATGATGTGGTTATTACTGTTCCATTTGATTTTGGAGAAAAGCAGAAAAAGGCTCTTGGGTAAGTATAATACGGAGTTCATTTTTCTTAATTTAAAGATGAAAATTTCACAGAATCATTACATTTCATAATATCATTATAAAATTGTATTTGAAAATACCCTAGCATAATAAAATTGTATCATAAATACCTTAGTATGGTGATAATCATTTCTTTTTATGAAATGCCGAGAAAACATAAGATTAGCTATGGTTTATCCTCTCAGCTGTTTTCATGGGAAACTTTCATAATTACTGGGTTAAACTGATGTGTACAAATCATTGCCTATTTCATATAATTAAGGTTTACATGGGAATTATGTAAGAATATACAATCATAGAAAATATTTGTAATTCATCTTAGATCTTACTATTAAAGCAAAAAGTTACATTGTTTTTACAGGTGATTGGGTAGATAATGATTGATCATGCATGCCTTTGCTTTGCTGAGTGGGGTTCCATTTGAGATTTTGGCAAGCACTGAAGTGAGCCCCCCCGCCCAGTATTATTGGTTGTTGATCCCAGGGCCTTTGCATTGAACTATATGCCCAGCACATTTGGTTTTTTTTGGTTTTTTGTTTTTTTTTTTTTGAGATAAGGTTTCATAAGTTGCTAAACTGCTCAGGGTGGGCTCAAGGTTGTGACTTTCCTGTCTCAGCCTCCCAGAGTACTGGAATTACAGTACAGTGTGCCACAGCCTTTAGCTGAAGTTGCTTCTGAGAGAGAATTGTCATAGTTTAAAAATTGTGACCCTAGATTAATGAAATTGGAAAAATTTAAAATATTTCATAAATTTGTTTTAATCTCTCCATGGATATTTTTTCCCTCATTCAACTAATAGTTAACTGTCTTTGCAAATTAAGCCACATTGTGCTCAAAGTTGAATACACAAAGATAAAGTAAAACATGATTCTGATCTCACAGAATTATCAGGAGAGTTCAGTAAATGTTTCAAATGGGAAATTCTACATAATGAGGGGAGGGCATCCCTCCTAGACTTGGAGAGCCCAAAAAGATAGCCGCCGCTCCCCCAAAGTGAAATTTTTTTCAGCATGGCCATTTCTAAGAGTTTTATTTTTCTTCTTTAGTGTAAGCATGTATTTTCTTCCTCAATAAAATGGGCTTTGAACATTGTATTGTTGAACAGAAAGTGAACTGTTACAGAATAACTTCCATTTGACATGTTTTATTTTCTTGCTTCCAAAGATTGTTACACTTCTTGTCCATTTGCAGAATCTTGTCTGCTATTGCATAAGTTTTTTAGCGCAGCATTTCTTAAAGTATTGGATTTAAGTTGTTATGATATTAAATTCACTAAAAGCAGATCGTTCACAGAGAAGCAGCTGGAGCAGCTGGATTTAATGTTTTACGATTAATACATGAGCCATCTGCAGCTCTTCTTGCTTATGGAATTGGGCAAGACTCCCCTACTGGAAAAAGGTAAAAACTGTGTTTGCAGCTTTAAGTCTTTTAAGTGTGGAAGCTTTGTGGATTATAGCAATTACATCAGTCATAGTTATTCTGTAGTGTGTGGTTCCCAGCCTTTAAGGATGAAAGACACTGAAATTCTCACCTGGAGTTTTTCAAGTAGTTGAGAAAAAAGTGCTGTGAAAGCAGAGAAGGACATCACAGGAGAGGAGAGTGAGCTTGTTTGCCCTTCTCTTCCTGCCCTCATTTTGTCCCCTTTCTCAGAGGGAGATCAGAAGGTTATAGACCTGGCTCACTTCCAGCACAAATGAGGACACTTGATGTTGTCAGCATTTCCTGGGATTACATGTTTAGAAACAGTGGCTACTATTTTATGTTCCTTAGACTTGGCAGGAGATGAGTGGAAATCCTGCATGAAGATTTAAGACTTCAGACCTCTGTAATCCTAACTTAGGTATCAACACTGATCTCTAGATCTAATGGCCATTAAACTTTGGAGAAATTCATTCAGATATTGTGTTAACTTTCTCTAATTATTTTACTTATTCAGCCTCTCACAGTTAAAGAAATTAATATGTATCAGTCACTTGGAAATTATTTTTAGATAAACTAGATAAATACAGAAATATCAGATTATGAATTTTGATACACAAGAAATAGGGAATTAGCTTCTAGTTTAGTACATACAGAACATGTAATAACTTGCATAATATTAACTCAGAATAGTACAGAATATAAAATGTATAATATTCAACAGAATTAACTTCATAATATTAGAATTTCTATATTAGTTCTCGTGAAATTCATTGTAATCACTAATTTGTCCTGATTTACTTTGAAAGTTAGTGTTTTGAGCCGGGTGTGGTAGCACACGCCTTTAATCCCAGCACTCGGGAGGCTGAGGTAGGAGGAGCGTTGTGAGTTTGAGGCCGGCGTGGGCTACAACATGAGTGCAAGGCTGGCCTGAGCTACATAGTGCGACCGTGTCTCAAAAAACTGGGGCCGGGAGATTGACTTGGTGGCTTTTAAATGCCTGCCTAGCAGGCGCAAGGTTGTGAGTTTGATCCCCGGTGCCACAGAAAAAATAAAAAGAAAGTAAGTTAGTGTTTTGAACTCTTGTTTACTCAGAATACAATTTTATATGTATTTTTCAAATTAAAAAAAAAAAAACTTGGATTCATAATATCTACATTCAAGGCTGAATTCATCACCAAGTTATTCATTTGAGAGTTTCAATTTCTTTGTAATTTAAAAGGATTGAATGATTTCTAATATGCAACCTAGCTTTAAAATGTGATTCTGTGATAAATTGCACACTTTCTCTTTCTCTTGAAGCAATGTTCTGGTGTTCAAGCTCGGTGGAACATCTTTATCTCTCAGTGTCATGGAAGTTAACAGTGGGATGTATCGGGTTCTTTCAGCAAACACTGATGATAACATCGGAGGTGCACATTTCACAGCAGCCTTAGCGCAATACCTGGCTTCAGAGTTCCAGAGGTGAGTGCTGATGGCCTGGACAATGCAAAGGACCGTGTGTTTCTTCTTTTCATGGAGACTGGGTATCTTTACCTCTGGAATAAGTGTCTTTGTGCAGGGGGTTCATCAGCCACTGAACTGCAAGAACTTGGAGCTCAGTGATTTTTTTAATCATCGGGGGTTACTGTTTCTTTCTTTCTTTCTTTCTTTTTTTTTCCTTTTTTCATGGTCCAGAGGATTGACCCCAGTTACCTTCAAACTGCACTGTAGCCTTAGCCCCCTTCTTATTTTTTATTTTGAAAGAGGGTCTTGATAAGTTTCCTCAGTTGGGTTTGAACTTGTAATCCTCTGGCCTTGGCCTCCCAGAATGCTGGGATACAGGCAGGATGGTTGTCTGCATAGAGAAAGTTTAGGCATTGAGGCCTCACTACCTTCTGAACAGTTTTTAAAGTTTTGGACCATTTAGATTTGTGTTACCATCATGTTCCGGTGAGTTCGTGTCTTTTTTTGTCTTGTCTTGTTTTGATTTTGGTTTTTCTGAGACAGGGTCTTGCTACGTAGTTCAGGCTGTCCTGGAACTTACCATAGTTCAGGGTGGCCTCAAACTTGAAGCAATCCTCCTGCCTCAGCCTCCCATAGGCTGAGATTATAGGTGTGTACCACCAGACCCAGTGAGTTAATGTCTTACGGAGTATTTATTTACTTCCTAATCTACAATAAGAAATATTTTAGTCTTACTACTGGTTGTTTATTGCTCCATTTAGAATCTTAATTCTCTTTGGACAGATCAAGAATTCAATATATAAAGATGTTTTAAACCTTACTACTGTCAAAAAAATGTAGTTGAAATACTGTTTTTACAAGGTTGACCAAACTCTTTGGTTAAAAAAAGTTTTGAAAAACTTTTTTCTCACTTGTCTAAGAAAACTTCTTTAAGAGAACTTATTTTCTCACTTGTTTAAGAAAGACTTATACTGCATTTTATTACAAAGGTGCTATTTTAACAAAGCAGATGATCCTTAGCCAGCAGTTTTAAAAATCAACTTGCATTGGAGAGAGAACTTTAATTTTACTTATTTTGTATGTGTCGCATTTGAGGAAGCACCTTTAGATAGATTTCAGTGATTTATTTTTTAGTGCTCAACGGATAACCATTGTGCAGTGATTAGGCCGTGATTGTAAAGGCTGAGCTAAGAACCTGACCCAGTTACATGAGTTTCCTGCAATCTGTGTTTGTCTCACCTGCAGAAGGTGATAGCTATTTTACATTCTTCAAAGTGCAGTCTATTATTGTGAAGCCAGGCGTGGTGGCGCATGCCTTTAATCCCAGCACTTGCCTTTAATCCCAGCACTCCGGAGGCTGAGGTAGGAGGAGCATTGTGAGTTCAAGGCCAGTTTGGGCTACAAAGCGAGCGCAAGACCGGCCTGAGCTACACAGTGCGACCCTGCGTCAAAAAAACCAGGGCTGGGAGTTTGGCTCAGTGACTTAAGTGCCTGTGTGACAAGGCGTGAGGTTGTGAGTTCAATACCCGGTGCCGCAAAAAAAAAAAAAAAAAAAAAAAAAAATCTATTATTGTGGTTATATAGTATAGCAATTCAAAGTAGTAGTTAAATTGGGTACTCATTTTTCTGTAAGGGGCCATCAATTGTAATTGCAGAGAATATTTTTAGGAAAATTTAAAGGAACTAGAAAGCCAAATGCTAATGTTGGGTATGTAATATTGATGCATGGATTTATTATTGTCTTAATAATGATTATTCAGATTTAATTACATGAATTTCTAAATAATCCAGTAATTTTAAACTTCAAAATTTGTATTTTTTCATTTAGATCCTTCAAACATGATGTCAGAGGAAATGCCCGAGCCATGATGAAATTGATGAACAGTGCTGAAGTTGCAAAACATTCTTTGTCAACCTTGGGAAGTGCCAACTGTTTCCTTGACTCATTATATGAAGGGCAAGATTTTGATTGCAATGTATCCAGGTAACACTGAAGTTCAAAAAACATTAAATTTCAAGAGTATCTTATATAAATGTAGTTTTCTCATCTTAGATTTGCTTGAGATTTAATAAATCCATAAAAGGAGAATACTTAATGGGGTCCACATTTTTATCAGACTCATTGCTCTCCCAAGTAATTAGTCATGATTGCTTGCCCTGTTAATTTAGGCTATAGTGTTAAAGAAAGATGAGATGGGGTTTGATTTCTTTTCCTAAATTGCAGTCCTACTTCTAAGTTCCTAGTTCCCTGTTGATTAAGTGTGATGTGGGGTTTGCTCATGTTCCCATGTTACTTATTACACTAGCTCACCTTGTGTGGCAGGCTGTATTTTAAGTATTTTTTTCTATTTGCTGATCAAATCCTAATGTCTTCCCCATGAGGTAGGTGCTAGTGTCCCCCTCATTTAATGCAGAGAAGCGGGGACCAAGAGGTTTCATCATTTGCCTGAGGTCATCCAGGTAGTTAGTGATGGACCTTCAGGTAAACCCAGGCAGTTCGACTTCATAGTACATACTCTTTACCTATTGCACTGTACTGAAGATCGACATCTAACTTGTGTTTGTTTGCTCTGTCCACCGTCATCAATATTTTACATTTTAAAAGCTTTTATGACAGACTTACATGAAGAAAATAGTTTATAGTACCCTTACTTTTTACATAATTCAAGATACTGCTTACAAGATACAGTATTGCCCTGTTCCCCAGAAAGCACAAAGACAGGACAACTGAACATTGCAGTAAGCTTTTGTTTCATACTTACCTAAGAATAAAAGCAACTTCTTTGTTTAGCCACTTCCTAACTATCTATCAGGTAACTTTGAAACGCAGCCCAACTTTCCAGCATTGCAGTTACATTATTGTTAGGACTCTGTTCTATTGAGCTACCTTCTCTTCCCATCTTTTTACCAATTGAACTTCTTCACTTTCCCTGGACTTCCTGAAGTGTCTGGATCTGCAGCTGCCCAGTACAATAGCTACTAACTTCCCAGGGCTATTCAAATTTAAATTAGTTATCATAACATTAGAAAGACAGTTTAAATACTGTACTCAATAGTCTTAGGTGACTGGTGGCTGGCAGAAAGTTCTGTTGGTAGCCGGGCGTGGTGGTGCACGCCTTTGATCCCAGCACTTGGGAGGCTGAGGTAGGAGAAGCGTTGTGAGTTTGAGGCTGGCTTGGGCTACAACACGAGTGCAAGGCCAGCCTGAGCTACATTGTGCAACCCTGCCTCAACAAACTAGGACCGGGAGTTTAGCTCAGTGGCTTAAGCGCCTGCCCTGGCAGGTGTGAGGTTGTGAGTTCAATCCCTGGTGCCGCAAAAAAAAAAAAAAAGAGACAGTTCTATTGGCAGCACCACTCTAGCTCTTTGAAGAAAGTACTTGAAGTGCCAGTCCCAAAGATAGAAAAAGTGATTTGAAGTCTCTTGGTGGGCAGAGTATGTATATTTTTGTTTCTGGAATATGCAGTGTGATCAAAAAATAGTCAATGTTTAAATTGGAAAAATTGATGACAGCAAAAGACAAAACGCCATTAATCCCTCTCAAAATATTCCCCCTCACTTTGAGCACACTTATCCCATTGTTCTTGCCACTTTCTGAAGCAGTTCTGGAAGCCCTGTGTAGCACACCTGTAGGTATGATGTTGTGACTGCTCTGATAAACAGCAGTGATTCAAAGTGTTTCCCTTCCATGTTCTTTTTCACTTTGGGGAAGAGTCAGAAGTTACACAGTGCCAAGATCTAATGAATAAGGCATATAAAATCACGACATAGTATTTTTATTTGACAGAAATTAATTATGCCAGAGCTCACCATTGTGTTCCTGAATACAGGTCAGCTTGTACAATTCCATTGGGGTCAAAAACCATATCCTCATCATTGATATGTTTTTTTTCCACATGAGGCGAATGGGTGATTTCCCTTGAGAACTATAAACCTTGATCTCAGAATCGTGAGCATAGATGAAAGTTTCATCACCCATGATGACATTTCTTTCTTTATTTTTTCATTGGTACATTTTAGATATGCATGATGATAATGTAGGTCATTTATACTTATACACAATATGACTTGCTTTTTTTGCCCATCCTCTCCCTTCAACCCCTTTTATTTACAAAAGCTTTGTTTCTGTTTTTTCCCTTTTATTTTTTTTTCTTGTCCTTTCTTTCCTCTTCCCCATCTTCCCTTGTTCCCCTTTCATTTGAGCATTTTCTTCCCATTTCTCACTATCTGTTACACATTTTGTTCCTTATTTACACTTCCAGTTTCTCACATCAGAGAAACAATGCAGTATTGAAATATGTGTGTCCAATTTTTTTCCTTTAAAAGTATGGTCTCAGGGTTCATCCATTTAGCTAGAAATGTCTCAAGCTTATCCTTCTTTGTGGCAGAATAGTATACCATTGTGTCAAAAAACACACCTTCTTTATCCATTCATCAGTTTGGCGTTTGGACTATTTCCAGGATTTAGCTGTTATAAACTACCGCAATAAACATGAGGGTGCATGTATCACAGTGGTATGATGTTTTTAATTCTTTCAGGAAAATACCAGGAAAGGGAATAACTGGGTCAAATGGAACCTCTAGTTTTAATTTTTTGAGGAATCTCCACACTGATGTCCACAGTGGTTGTACCAATCTACACTCCCACCGACAGTGCAGAAGGGTTCCTTTTTTTCCCATGGTCCTGCCAGCATTTGTTATTGGCTGATTTCTTGATGATGGCCATTCTTTCTGGGATGAGGTGGAATATCATCATTGTTTCCTTTTTTTGAATGATCAGTGGTGTTGAATGTTTTTTTCTGTATTTGCTGTTTTTGCTTCTTCATTTCAGGAATTATCTATTCATTTTGGATGCCCATTTTTGGGTTGGGCCTTCAAATTTGGGAGATCTGAATTTTTTAGTTCTTTATATTTTCTAGATATTATTAGTACTTTGTTTGGGGACTAGCTGGTAAAAGTTTTTTCCCGCATTGTGGGTTGTCTCTTCACTCTGTTGGTGGTTTCTTTTGCTGTGGAAAAACTTTAATAACATGTTGTTTATTCCTGTGCAATTGGAGTTTTGTTCATAAATCCTTTGCCTACACCAGTGTCTTAAAGAGTTCTACATATTCTGTCTTGCAGTAGATTTAGTGTTTCTGTTTTAATTTTTAGATCTTTGAGCCATTGTGATTTTTGTGTATGGTGAGAGATATGGGTGTAAGTTTAATCTTCATTAAAAAAAAAAAAAGAGGCTTTCTTCCAGGGAATGTATTTGGCTTGTCAAAGTACGGTAGCTGAGTGTGTTTAGAGTTGCTTAGGCATCTTCTAATCTGTTTCATTGATCCTGAGGTCTGGCTTTTTTTGTGGGCGGGGGGTTGCCAGTACTATGTTGTTTTTATCACAGTAGCTTTGTAGTATAATTTCAAGTCAGGGATTGTGATGCCCCTGCCTTCCCTTTGTTGCTCAGAACTGCTTTCGCTATTCTAGGTCTCTTCTGAGTCCAAATGAATTTTAGGATTGTTTTCTCTAGTTCTGCGATGTATGCTATTGGTGTTTTGATTGGGACTGCATTAAATCTGTATAACAATTTTGGAAGAATGGCCATTTTCCTTTTATGTTCGTTCTTCCTACCCAAGAATGGGGGATATCTTTCTATTTTCTGATAACCCTCTTGCATCTCCTTTTTCAGAGTACTGTAGTTTTCTATGTAAAGGTCATTTTCTTCCTTTGTTAGATTCATTCCTAGGTATTTCATATTTTGGATGTTATTGTGAAAGGTGATGTTTTCATAATTTCTCTCTGTGAGTTATTTGTGTACAGAAATGCTATCGAGTTTTGAGTATTGAGTTTGTACCCAGCTACACTATTGAATTTGGTTATTAAATCTAGAAGTCTTTTGATGGAGTTTTGTGGTTGTCTAGAGTATCATGTCATCAGCAAAAAAGTCTTCCTTTCCAATCCTTATTTCTTTTATTTCTTTCTCTTGTCTAATTGCTCTGGCTACAGTTTCCAGAATATCTTGAATAAAAGCAGTGATAGTGACATCTTTGCCTTGTTCCTGATTTTAGAGTGAAAGCTTTCAGTTTTTGACCATTTAGTATGATGTTAGCTGTTGGTTTGTCATAGATGGCTTTTATCAGGTTGAGATAAAGACCTACTATTTCAGTTCAGTTTTCTGTAGAATTTTTATCATGCATGGGTGTTGAGCTTTGTTAAATGCTTTTTCTGCATCTAGTGAGATGATCATATGGTTTTTGTCCTTGGTACTGTTCATGTGGTATATTGCACTAATGGATTTGCGTATTTTGATCTGTCCCTGCATGCCTGGGATGAATCCTACTTGGTCATGGCATATACTCTCTGATGATTTGCTGCATTCTGTTTGCTAGTGTCTTTTTGAGGCTTTTTGCATATATGTTCATTAAGGAAATTGGCCTGTAATACTCCTTTTTTGGGGGGCGGGGGTCCATTTCTAGTTTTGGTATTAAGGTAATGCATGCTTACAGGAATGAATTTGGGATATTGCTTCTGTTTTAATTTCATTAAAGAGTTTGAAGAGTAATGATATTAAATCTCTAAATTTGTAGAATTCAGCTGTTAATCTAGCAGGATGTGGGCATTTCTTTGTTGGTAGATTTTTAATTAGGTCTTCAATATCATTGGCTGATACTGGTTTATTTAGAATTTTTATATCTTGATCCAGCTTTGCTAGTTCATACGTTTCTAGGAATCTGTACATATCTTCTCTTTTCCACTTTACTAGAATAGAGTTTCTCCAAGTTGGTATTGATGATCTTCTGGATTTCTGCAGGATTTTAGTGATTTCACTCTTTTCATTCATAATTACATGGATTTGAGTCTCTTCTTTCCTTTTTATAAGGTTGCCTAAGGATTTGTCACTCTTATTTATCTTTCAAAGAACTCTTTGATTCATTGATTCTTGTATTGTTTTCTTAGTCTCAACTGTATTAATTTCTGCTCTGATCTTCATAATTGTCTTGCTCCTACATGCTTTGGTCTTGACTCGCTCTTCTTTTTCCACAAACTTTAGATTCAGCATTAGGTTGTTTACTGAGCTCACTCTGTTTTTCTTTTTTTGTTTGTTATCTTTTTGAGATAGGATCTAACTATGTAGTTCAGAGGCTGGCCTTGAGCTCACTTTGTAGCCCAGCCTGGTCTCAAACTCGCAACAGTCCTCCTGTCTCATTGCTGTGTTTTTCTGATATGGGAATTCACTGCTATAAATTTCCCACATAGGACTGCTTTTATTGTATCTCATAAGTACCAGTGTGTTGTATTGCCATTATTGTTTTATTGTACAGCCAATCTAATTTCTTCTTTAATTGCATCTTTGACCCATTTGTTGTTCAGGGGAATGGTATTTAATTTCCATATGTTCATGTAGTTTTCATGGTTTCTTTTGTCATGCACTTCCAGTGTCATTGCACTGTGATCAGATAATATGCATGGGATAATTTCAGTTCCTTTGCATTTATTTAAGCATGTTCCATGAGCTGGTATGTGGTCTATTTTGGAGAGTGTCCCAGTACAGCTGACAAGAACATGCATTTTGATGTTCTGGGGTGGAATACTCAATAGATATCTACTAAGTCCATTGGTTCAACAGTTTGATTCAGCTCTGATATTTCTTCTTCTTCTTCTTCTTCTTCTTCTTCTTCTTCTTCTTCTTCTTCTTCTTCTTCTTCTCCTTCTTCTTTTTTTTGGTCTAGTTGATGTGTGTTTGTGACAGTGAGGTATTGAGGTTGCACATTTCAATTGTATTAGTGCTTATTTGATTTTTCGTGTTTGTTAATATTTGTTTTACATAGTTTGGTGCACTGGTATTTGGTACATATATATTTATGATTGCTATCAATTCCTCTTGGATGATTCTCTTATCAAATATGTAGTGACCTTCTTTGTCTTGCTTAGTCAGTCTTGACTTGAAATTCACTTTGCGTGCAAATATAATAACTACCTTTGATTTTTTTTGGGCTTCTGTTACATGGAGTATTGTTTTCCATCCTTTGACTTCAGTCTGTGAATTTCTTTTTGAAATAAGTGTGTTTCTTATATTCTTGTATATTGTTGGCTCTTGCCTCTTGATCCATTCTGCCAGTCTCTTTTGATTGGTGAATTGAGACCATTCACATAGATGATTATAACTGATACGTATTGATGTATCCTTGTCACATTACTTTCCTTTTGTTGGTTCCTTCCCCCCCACCCCCATTTAATTACTTGCCTTGCCTGGTGAATTCATTCTGTTGGAGTTCATGGAGTTGTAATCCTCATTCTCTCTTTCTAGAATGTCCTTCAGAACATTTTGGAGTGCTAGGTTGGTGGTCCTGAATTTCTTCAGGTGTTCTTTGTCATAGAAGTATCTTATTTCTCTATCAGTTGTCAAAGATAGTGTTGCAAAGGTACATCAATCTGAGTTGGAGGTGGTTTTCTTTTAGTGCTTGAAATACTTCACTGTAAGCTCTCCTTCATTTGATGGTTTGTGTTAAAGGAGTCTACTGTGATTCTGATGGACTTTCATTTATAAATGATTTGTTTTTCTGTAACAGCTTTTAAGGTTCTGTTCTCATGTTGAATTTCTGAAATCTTAACTATTATATGCCTTGTAGGTTTTTTTTTAATTATGATTAATTGGAGTTCTGTATGTCTCACTTATCTAAATGTCAAATTCTTTTTCTGTGTATGGAAAGTTTTCTGCCATGACACCTGTGAACAGATTTTTTTTGTCATTTATGCTATCTCCTGTTTTTCATTGACTCTGATCAGTCTTGTTACTCTTCTTTGCATCATCTGGCACTGCTGGGTTGATTTCTTGTAGTCCGTTGCTATTTTTAAGAACTCTTTCTTTTCATGATCACTAACCACAGTACTGTCTTCTATATCTGAGATTCTGTCCTCACATTGGCTCACTGTACTGCAGATACTTGCAATAGAATCTTTTCTACTGAATACCTGTTTGAATTTGTTTCATGGATTCCATTTCTTTCCTGTGTTGGGCATTCTTGGTTTCCATCATTTTCCTAAGCTCCTCTTTTTTTTTTAGTCTGTATCTGCTCTAGAGTCACTAACCATGCCTTTCATTATGGTTACCATCTCTGTAGTTATCTGAGAAATTATTTGTGATTTGATTTTTTCTAGAACTTTGTTCATTTGGTTTGTTACTTTGGCTGTTACCTCTTCAGAGAGAGTCCATGTGGGTAGCTTTTGGATTGTTTCACCTTATTGCCCCCTGGGTTTGCCTTTAGTGAGCTGTAAGTGGGGTTGCATCTTGCTTAAGTGTCTTCTCATTTTCTTTCTTTCATTTTTTAGCTTAATGCCTGGGTTGGTCCTTGTAAATTGCTTTTGGCAAGTGGCTGTATTGCTAGTTTTGATGACTCTTAGGAAATGACTACTTCCAGGTGTAGCTGACTTTTGTGTTTTGAGTCTGTTGCAAAATCCTACTTAATCCTCAGATAATCCTAGTAAAGATCCTACTAAATAATCTTTAGTTTATTGATGATCAGAAGTTGCTGCCTATTTGGTCTGCAGCACTGGCTTGTAGTATTGGTTGTGACCCTTAGGCAGTGGCATATGAGGGACAGTGGATTAGAACAATTATGTCATCTTGTCTAAAGTAGTACAGTGATAACAGTAGCATCAAACACGGCCTATGAAATGACAAACTGTTGTTCATTTGCTGCCTTTAACTGAGTGAACTTGATTTGTGATTGTTTAACAAAATCTAAAACCAGAAAATTGTATATAGTAAATATGCCCTATTTATGGTGATTTTACTCTCAGGGGAGAAAACTTAAAAGGAGTTAGGGAGAAAAAAATAGAAAAGTAGTAAAAGAAGAAGAGATCAGAAGCAAAACTGGAAGAGAAAGGAAGATTATATGAACTTTGGGAAACTGGTGAAGATGGGAGGAAAGAAGAAACAAGAACAAGAACAAAACAACAAAATCCAGACACAGTGTTCATACTCATATAAAAATAAGAACAAACAATAAAGGAAAAAAGAAAATAAAAGAAACCAGGAACATGTGTACTTCATGGCATGTCTCTACTGGCACTGGTAGATGGAGTGGGCAGACACTTCAGATCCATGTTGATTAGTCCCATCAAGCCAGCTGTGGATCTATGCAAAAAAAAAAAAAAAAACCAGAACATGTCCATTTCAGGGCATGTCTCTACTGTCACTGATAGAGTGAGCACAGTTCAGATCCATGTTGAGTAGTCCCAGCAAGCCAGATGTAGATTTACACCAGAGTAATGGGTGATTTCAGCAATCCTGTACCTTTAGTTCCACCGAAATTCAGGCTGGTTTCTGGCTGTGAGGCTGGAATCCAATTTGTTCAGCCTGCAGTACTCTGTTTGCCTCCTGCCAGCTTGAATTTGGCTCTGCCTTACACTGACACTGAGATCTGCTCGATGGAGCCAGCCTGCAATATCTGAGTTCTGAGCTCAGTTGCCCCTTCTCCAAGATGGCTACCAGCCAGTCGCCCTTTCCTGGGCGATGTCTGAAGCCAGAAAACTCACCAGTCATCACAGTCTGCTGTGTCCACTGCTATGGTCCACTGGTACATTTCTCTGTGGAGGCCTCTGGGGTCGCCAGTAGTCACTGTGGATCTGTAGATTGGAGCCACCCATCCTATCCAGTGAGTCAGGGCTCAGGGGAGAAAGGGAGAAAGGTGCTGATTGCCACATCCTTCTTATGCATTAAGGTCTCTTTTTCTCACTTCTCACTTTAGCTTGTGGGGTCCCAGGGACCCACTTCCTTCCTTCCTTCTCTTCCTTATGTTGCTATATTCTAGTGTCTGAACACCAAATCTCGGAGAAGCTGTTCCTCTGCCGTTTGCTGCTCTGCCATCTTCCCAGCAGTTCTTGATGACACGTCTTCAGCTGGAATCTCAGGTGGCACGATTGCATAGCTCCAGTGAAACTGACAAAATTTCATGTTCCTACATGGTTAACAATGCGTGTTTTATGGCATACTTTCTCTTTTATGGCATACTTTCTCTTAGCTGTAGCTCACAGCTGACTGACTGCACTAAATAAGTTGAAACTTGTCACACAGTGATTCTAAGGTTCAGTGTGCCTTTCTGTTGTTGGATGGTACACAATAGTAGCATTCACCATAATTTTTTATTACACTGCATATCTTAGTGCTAAGTTTGTCCAGGTGCTCAGTATGTTGTTAATATCAGTAAATAAGAAAAAAGATGACACTTTTCTTTTTCCTTTTCTTTTCTTTTCTCTTTGTTTTCTTTTCTCTTTGTTTCTTTCCCTCTCTGTCTTGCTCTCACTCTTTCTCTCCCTCTTTCTCTCTCTCCCTCCCTTTCTCCCCAGTACTAGGGCTCATACCCAGGGACACTGTAGCACTGAGCTACGTCCCACAATTGTTTTTAAATTTTAGACAGCATCTTACTTAGTTACCCATGCTGGCCTCAAACTTTCAGACCTCCTGCCTCAGCCTCCCAAGTAGCTGGTATTATAGGCATGCACCACTATAGCTATATAATTGATCATTGAGGAAATTTTGCCTTTCAAAGATTTCATTCAATAAAAGCATGTTTTAGTATCTATAAATAACACAGATTTAAAAATCACTGAATATGTTTTTCATGGACATAAACCTTCCTTAAAATTGTAGTGTATACCACAGTTCAAGCTTCTCTGGCAGTGCTAAATGACTGAATGACTAAATTTGGTTGCAGTGTGGTTTCAAACTAAGTAAAAAGTAATTAGAAATAATTCTGAAAGCTTTGACATAAAAAATGTCAAGTGATTTATTTGATTAGGGTTTGTTTTACTGTTGGGAATGCCTTGTATTGGATGTGTATTAGATTTTTTAGAAAGCTTGTGTGTAGACTGTGGGCAAGACAGCTTTCCACTTGAATTTGATATTAAATAATTCCTTCATACATATGGAGATGAATAACTGAGACACCCCGGGTTATACCATTTTGTTCAATAGTACCCTGTTTAATAGTTCTCTGATGTATCACTGTGAATCAGAGAATAGCACATTAAATTTTGGCATTAATCTTCACAAGAAAAAGAAGTTTGTTTGATATACTAAGCCTTTTTTCTATATCTTTCTCTTCTGTCTCCGGTATTTGTGTTCGCATGTGATGTACACAGAGCAAGATTTGAACTTCTCTGTTCTTCACTGTTTAGTAAATGTATAGACACAATCAGAGATCTCTTAGCTCAAAGTGGATTTACAGCAGATGATATTAACAAGGTAAGGCTTTTATATTTTCCTGATTATTTTAGGAGTAGTTTCAGATTTGAATTTTAAGAAATAGTTCTTGGGTATGGCAAAACTATTTTTGTATATGTAAGTATTTTGAGGAAGTTAATAAGGAAAGGTCATTAACTTTTGCTTAGTGGCTCTGGTGAATTGAATTTTATATATACGTACACTCAGTTTTCTAGCAAAACAAAGCAATTTCTTTCCAGTGTATTTTTTATAAGATAAACAGATACCTGAATGTATCATATGTGCAAAGCGTTGGTTTGTAAGTGCTTTATGTATGGTAAATTATGGAATATCCCCAAAAACTCTTGTGTGGTTGTGTCTTGGTTACTTTTCCCTAATTGCTGAGACAAAACACCTGACACCCAAAATTAGGGAAGGAAAGGTTAAATTATTTAGCTTACAGTTTTTGGAGTTTTCAGTCCATAATCAGCTGGCTCCGAGGCAGGGTGGCATGGCACTGGGGCAACACTTCAAGGCAGCAACTAGAGCAAAAAGCAGCCAGAGTAAAAGAGGCAAGAACAAGCCTCTTCTCCTCGTTTATATTGTACACAGGCCATCCCCTCCCTCCAGGGTGGGTGTAGCTTCACAAATATCCTTCCCTTCCTTTGCACAGGATGAGGATATTTACAAAGTAAGAACCCTGACTCCCTGCTGAGTCTCTCAGTTAAACTTCTGACCTTCTCAAATTGACACAATGAAAACAGGTATGCTTGTGCTCTATACCCCAGGATGTAGAGCTGCCCTGTCACCTAATTAAGCTTCTAGACTTCTCAATTTGATACAATGTATAAATCATAACAAGTTGACACTTTTGTTCATTTCTGTCTTATGGAGTCATGTGATTAGTAAACAGTAGAGCCAAAATTTAACCTAGTATGATTTCTGAGTCTGTTCTTACCATACAGCATATCACATTTCTGCTTGCTTAGGTAAGGAGTCTGAAACTTTCAGAAACATTCAAATTGTTTGAGGTTTTCCTTTCCTCCAAAATTTTTTCTGCCTATTGAACATATAAAAAGTAAAATGTATATGCTGTTTCATTTTTATTATTCAAGCAATGAGTGTTCCAGTAAGAAAATTCAGAAAATACCAAAAGCCAACGAGTGTTATATTCCAAAATTTTTCATAACACTTTGTATGCGTGTTTGTTTGCAAGCTATAGTATTGTGGATTTTTTAAAAAAATAACTTTGAATTCTGTATGTATCATTTTGAATTTCACTCTTTCCTTTGTATTATAATCAATTCCTTTTCCCATATAAATGTATAATACTTACAAACCCTTTTTAAAATAGGTTGTTCATGTACTAGAAAAGAAAGGTACCAATAAGAGAACTATTTTTTTGTTCTTTACTTACCTAGGGTGGATCTTTTTCCTGTTTTATTCATTCATTCATTCACTCATTCATTCATTCCATTTTACTGTTCCCTTTTGTAGAGTGGGTCTTTACCTCTCATCACAGAACAGTGCTTGTCTTAGACACTTAAGATTGATCCCACAGTAAAATTTCTGGGTCAAAATTGTAAGTAGCTTAAGGCTTTTTATCTTAAGTTACTTACTTTCTTTTCTTTTTCTTTTTCTTTTTTTTTTTTTGCGCCACCGGGGATTGAATTTACAACCTCGTGCCTGTCAGACAGGCGCATAAGTCACTGAGTCAAACTCCAGGCCCTGTTTTTTTGAGGCAGGGTCGCACTGTGTAGCTCAGGCCGGCCTTACGCTCACGTTGTAGCTCAAGCTGGCCTCGAACTCTCAACGTTCCTCTTACCTCAGCCTCCCGAGTCAAGTTACTTTCTAAAAGAAATTAATATATTATACATTTTACTGTAGCTTTGCTGGCACAGTATTGCTGTTTACAGATAAATTTCTAATTGACTATTTTTTATATCCATTGCAAATTTATTATGCATTAGGAAGCTTAACCTAAAAACCAAAAGCATAGTAAAAAGATATGTTATCTCTGTTCATGACTAAACAAACAGGTTTCAAAATATATTTTCTTTTAAATGTATTCAGTTGGTATATAATCCTTTATAAAAGTTTCATATTTTTTTCTGTCAATATCTTCATTACGTTTATACTCCTCAGCTTTTTTCATCCATCACACACCTGCCTTAACTGCTATGTAATTGTCTTATTTTTTACAAAGATGTATTTTCACAATATATTTTGTTGATGAGTAGATTATTTTTAGATAGTTACTTGATTTTGTATCTCCTTGTGTGTATCCATTTGGTAGTCTTTGCCTATTTAATCATTTAAATCTTAAGTTTTTTTAATTGTATGAATACTTATGTAATCAGAATATTAATTGTTATTTACTATAATCTTCTTTTGAGGCATGTATCTTGTATTTCATTTTGGCCGTCTTATTAAAGAAGGCATTCAAAATACAGAAGTTTCGCCGGGCGTGGTGGCGCACGCCTTTAATCCCAGCACTCGGGAGGCTGAGGTAGGTGGAGCGTAGTGAGTTCGAGGCCGGCTTGGGCTACAACTCGAGCACAAGACCGGCCTGAGCTACACAGTGCGACCCTGCCTCAAAAAACCAGGGCTGGGAGTTTGGCTCAGTGACTTAAGCGCCTGTCTGACAGGCTCGAGGTTGTGAGTTCAATCCCCAGTGCCGCAAAAAAAAAAAAAAAAAAAAAGTTTCATTTATTTGCTTAAACCTAATTGATCTATTATTCTTAACTGCTTCAGCTGCTTTTTTTGAGCTATGTAATAAATATTAATACTATTTTCTTTGAACTTCTCTCAAGTTTTTATGTTTGAAAGTTTTTATGATTTTCATGTTCTTGGTATATGCTGTGTGACAAAAAGGTTATTTCGTAAATTGATTCAATAAGTTAGTTTGGCTTGGCTTTGTGCTTACTCTTCTTTTGTTTGACTTTGACACTTAACAGGTCCTGCATGCTAGGTGCCTGAGGTCAGAGGGAGGACAGGAGGATGGCAGTGGGCAATACAGTATCATGTACAGTACCAGGGAAGAGAGGAGGGGCAGGGAACTGGCTTCTAGACAGATGCCCCTGGGCCGGGAGCCTCCCAGTTCAAACCAGGCCAATCACTTTATGTCCTAAGCCTTACTTTTCTCTTCTTGGGAGACTTAACCTGTTAGGAAAAGTGAATCAAATATACGGCACAGTGTGGTGGCTCCTTTAGCTGGTCATGGCCACTTCGGTATCACTAGCAGTGTAACTCTAAATTGCTTAAATTGGAGCAGAAGAGTCTTTAGGATTAAGAATGTAATAAAAAATTTCCTCTCCAGGTATTCCTAGTATACAGGAAGTTAAAAATATGAAATGGTGTCTTTAGTTTGTTGATCTTGCTGCATGAGCAAACAACATGGAACTCTCACTGGTTTCTAGAGCAGATATTTTTTGTCTCACTCACGTTGCTGCAGGCAGCTGAAGGTGGCCAGTCTGCTGATGTGACTCTGTTGCCTCCCTTCTCCTTCTAGGACTCAGGCTAAGCGACATGTGCAGCTCTCTTGGTGGAGGGAAGAGCAGTTGAGTGCCTGTACTGCTCAGTGTGTGTATCTGTGTGTGGAACTAGGGTTAAACCCAGAACTTTTGTGCTATACTACAATTCTCAACCCTCGCCAAGTTCCTAATTTGCCTAAGCTGGGCTGGTACTATCAATCTTTCTGCCTCAGCCCCCCAGAATCCTAGTATTATATACACTGCTTTTAAAGAGTCTGCTTAGGGGCCAGGAATGTAGCTCAGTGGCACAACACTTGCCTGGCAAGCGTGAGGCCCTGAATTTGATTACTGGTACCCCCCCCAAAAAAAGCGTCTGCTTAGATGCTGTGTACAGCAGTGTGTATTTCAGTTCAGTGTCACGGCTAGGCTTGCAGCGGGGCAGGGAAATAATCCTACCTGCAACACCATGGCAGTGGGCGGGGGTGGGAGGTCCTCTTACCGAATGGGGGAATGACTAACTGGACTTTATGGGCATTAAACCATATAATCCTCACAAAAGCACCAGAAGGTAGGCGCTGTGATCTATACTTTCAGATGAGGAAACTAAGATAATGTAGAAAGGCAAAATAATTAGCTTACAGTTATAAGGCTGGTGTTTAAAGATGACAAGCTAGGCCTGGAATTTAGGTGCTTTGCCTGCAGAACCCATGCTCTTTATGGCTGTATGTATTGCCTATCTAGTTTTGTAGATGAATAGTTCAGTGGGGGTTTTTTTTGGCGGGGGGAGTTGAGTGGTTGACCTTGAATTTGCAACCATCCTCCTGCCTCAGCCTCCTGATTACAAATATGCACCACAATGCCCAGCTGTCCTCTGATTTCTTGCAGTGAGAGGACAGGTCGGGTTCTGGCCAAAGAGTAGAGAGCCAGAGGGTTCCTACTGGGAGTTGCATTTTCCTTTCTTCCCGTTGTTTTAGTACCCCTACCTTCTTCCAACACAAGTGATCCAAGGCACAGTTTAGCTCTGTGAGAGAATATGCAGCAGCCACCTGTCTGGGCCTGAGAATAGGGCTAAGAGGTTAGTGACTCCATGCACAGACTGCCCTGGCTTTCCAGTTCCTGGCTGTCTGGTGCTGGGTACTCCCAAGGACCAATCTCTACTTGGAACTCAGTTGCACCACTCTGTTTCACTTTGGTTATCCCAGACTTAATCTGCTTTAAGGAACTACCTCTCTCCTTTCTGACTTCCATAATGTGTGGAAACCTCACTCAAGATCTTTTTTCTGTTCTTCCCTTCCACCTTCGTAGCTTCTGACTGCCAACTTAGTAGGCTTCTGGACAGGTGCATGGATACATGGATGGGGTTAGCCCTGCACTTTGTAACACAGCTTCAGAGTTTGGTAGCTCTGGAAGGTTTCATTGCGTTATTGTACCATGATTTCCAGAGTTCATTCTTTATGTTGGGTAGGTGGGCTATTTTGGTTTTATAAATGGCAGTCATTGTGACTTGTGAACATTCTTAATTTCATTAGAAGAAAATTTAGGAATAAAACCCTAGATCAGTCTTAGTAAACTATGGGATGCATGTTATTTTGTTGTTAAGACAAAAGATGTTAATGTATGGATTGTTTTTCCAAAACTAAAGTTTAGGTTTAAGTGCAGTGTTGGCACTATGCAATAAATAAGTGGGTTTGGGGTTGCAGTTTGGGCAATCGGTCTCTAACAGGTTCACCATCACTGCCCTAGATGTTAATACTTTCAGTATTTGCTATGAAGTTGCTCACCAAAAGCAATTTACTTTCTGAGTAGAGACAAACATTTATTTTTAACATTGCAGTGTAAAAATTCTCTTTGTTCACATAGCTTTTTTTTTAATAACAAAAAAATATATAGGACATTAGAAGAACATTGGCAAGAAACACAAATGTTATGAATGCTATATTGTTTTCAAAAGAACAATTCACAATAAAAGTGAAATCTGAAAATGACCCTGTGAAAACTACTTTTCAGTCAAAATTGTTTTTCTTTAACTATCTTCTTTTTTTTTTTTTTTTTTTTTGCGGCACTGGGGATTGAACTCACAGCCTCGCGCCTGCCCGGGCAGGCGCTTAAGCCACTGAACCAAACTCCCGGCCCTGGTTTTTTGAGGCAAGGTCGCACTATGTAGCTCAGGCAGGGCTTACCGCGTTGTAGCCCAAGCCGGCCTCAAACTCACAATGCTCCGCCTACCTCAGCCTCCCAAGTGCTGGGATTAAAGGGGTGCGCCACCACGCCCGGCTTTAACTATCTTTTTTTACCTAATTTTTTTACCTAATTTTTTTTACCTAATTTAAACTACCTAATTTTTTATATACATATATAAACATATAAATAGATTTTCTTTCAGTTTGTCACACAAGTGCAACAATATGATAGTTACATATGTGTGACTTTATTACCTCACTGATAAGTATATTTTCAAGGCGCATCCATTTAAGAGTGAAAGTGTCTAGTTTATCTTTATTTATAGCTGAGTAGTATTCCATCATACAGAAATACCACATCTTTTTCGTCCATTCCTCAGTCAAGGGGCGTTTAGATTGTTTCCAAGATGTAGCTGTTATGAACTGCAGTTGTAAACATAGGTGCACATATATCACTGTGGTATAGTATTTTTAGTTCTTTTGGGAAGATACTCAGAAGGGGAATGGCTGGGTTGAATGGCACCTGCAATTCTGGGTTTTGAGGAATCTCCACACTGACTTCCACAGTGGTTGCACCAGCCTGCATTCCCACCAACAGAGGAGAAGAGTTCCGTTTTCTCCACAGCCGCTCCAGCACTTGTTGGTTAACTTCTTAATACTAGCCATTCTTTCTGGGGTGAGGTGGAGTCTCAGTGTTGTTTTCACTTGCATCTCTCAAATGACCAGTGCTGTTGAATATTTTTTCACGTATTTATTTGCTGTTTGTACTTCTTCATCTGAAAGGTGTGTGTTCATCTCAGATGCCCATTTTTGGATTGGGTCTTTAAATCTCGGAGGACTGATTTTTTAAATTCTTTATATGTTCTCTGTAGTAATCCTTTATCTCGGGGACAACTGGCAAACATTTTCTCCCACATTGTGGGTTACTCTTCACTCTGTTGGTGATTTCTCTTGCTGTGCAAAAGCTTTTCAGTAGGATGAGATCCCATTTGTTGATTCTTTGCAATAGTTCCTGTGCAGTCTGAGTTTTAGTCATAAAGTCTTTGTCTACGCCAGTGTCTTCAAGAGTTTTACCTACTCTATCTTCCAGCAGATTTAATGTTTCTGTTTTATTCTTGAGATCTTTAATCCATTAAGATTTTAGCTTAGTACATGATGAAAAATATAGGTCCAGTTTTAATCTTCAGCATGTGGAAAGCCGGTTTTTCCAACACCATTTATTAAAGAGGCTATCTGTCTTCCAATGAATGTGTTTGGCACTTTTGTCAAAGATAAGGTAGCTTAGTGTTTCTGCAGTTGTTTTTGCGGCTTCAAACCTATTCTATTGATCTTTGGGTCTGTTTTTTTGCCAGTACCACACTATTTTTATCACAGTAGCTTTATAGTATAATTTCAAGTCAGGAATGGTGATGCCCCCGTTTGTCTTTGTTGTCCAGGATCGCCTTTGCTATTGTAGGTCTCTTCTAGTTCCAAATGAATTTTTGGATTGTTTTCTCTAATTCTGTAAGGTATGCTATTGGAATTTTGATTGGGATTGCATTGAATCTGTGTAAAAGTTTAGGAAGTATGGCCATTTTCACTATACTCATACTTCCTACCCAAGAGCACAGGATATCTCCATTTTCTAATATCCTCTTCAATCTCCTTTTTCAGAGTACTAAAGTTTTCAATATAGATGTCTTTTACATCTTTCATTAGATTAATTCCTAAGTATTTCATTTTTTTTGGATGCTATTGTAAAAGGTATTGTTTCCCTGATTTCTCTCTCAGATTGTTATTCATGTACCAGAAGGCTGTTGATTTTTGAGTATTTGCTTTGTAACCAGCTACATTATTAAATCGAGAAGTCTTTTGTTGGAATTTTTGGGATCTTCTAAGTAGAGTATCATGTTATCTGCAAATAATGCTAGTTTAACTTCTTCCTTTCCTATCTTTATCCCTTTTATTTCTTTCTCTTGTTTAATTGCTCTGGCCGAAGTTTCCAAGATTATGTTAAATAAGGATGCCGGACTTTGTCAAAAGCTTTTTCTGCATCTGTTGAGATAATCATATGATTTTTATCCTTGGCTCTCTGAATATGATGTATTACATTTATGGATTTACGTATTTTGAACCATCCCTGCATCCCTGGGTTGAATCCCAGTTGATCATGGTGTACAGTCTTTTTGATGATTTGCTGCAGTCTGTTTGCCAGTATCTTATTGAGGATTTGTGCATCAATGTTTATTAGGGAGATTGGCCTGTGATTCTCTTAGTTGGGTCCTTCTCTGGTTTTGGATTCTGAGTAATGCTTGCTTCTAGGAATGAATTTGGGAGTATTGCTTCCCTTTCAATTTCATTAAAGAGTTGGAGAAGTAGTGGTGTTAGGTCTTCACTAAATTTCTTGTAGAATTCAGCAGTGAATCCATCAGGACATGGGCTTTTCTTTGTTGATAGATTTTTAATTGCATCTTTAATTTCATTTATCGATATTTTTATATCTTCTTGACTCAATTTTGGTAATTCATATGTATCTAGGAATCTATTTCTTCTGTAGTTTCCATTTACTAGAATACAAGTTTTCAAAGTATAGGTATAGATGATTTTCTGGATTTCTACAGGGTCTGTTGTGATTTCACCCTTTTCATTCCTAATTGCATGGATTTGAATCCTTTCTTTCCTTTTTGGGTAAGGTTGGCCAGGGGTTTGTCAATTTTATTTAATCTTTACAAGAACCAACTCTTCAATTCATTGATTCTTTGTATTGCTTTTTAGTTCCAGTGTGTTAATTTCTGCTCTGATCCTTATAATTTCCTCCCTTATGCGAGATTTTGGTTTAGCCTGCTCTTCTTTTTCTAGAAGTTTTAGGCTCAACATAAGGTTGTTTATATGAGCTTGCTCTGTTTTCCTGATACAGGTACTTACTACTATAAATTTCTCTCTTAAGACTGCTTTCATTGTGTCCCACAAGTTCCGGTATGCTGTATTGTCATTGTCATTCAACTGTAAAAACTGTCTAATTTCTTCTTTAGTTTCATCTGTGACCCATTGATTGTTCAGTAGGGTGCTATGTAATTTCCATATGTTTATGAAGTTCTTGTGGTTTCCTTGGGCATGGATTTCCAATTTCATTGCACTGTGGTCTGATAGTATACATCGGATAATTTCAATTCCTTTACATTTACTTAAGCATGTTCCGTGAGCCAGTATATGGTCTATTTTGGAGAATGTCCCATGTGCAGCTGAAAAGAATTTGTATTCTGATGTTGTGGGATGGACATCTATTGAGTCCATTTGCTCAAAAGTTTGATTTAGTTCTAATATTTCATTATTGATTTTTTGTCTAGTTCATCTGTCTTTTTGTGACAGTGGGATACTGAGGTCTCTCAATACAATAATATTAAGGCTTATTTGATTTTTTATGTCCATTGTTCAAATATCTTATTTTCTAGAGAGCTTTAGAATTATTTTTCCAACTCCTTACACAAAAATCTCATTGTGACTTTGGTACAGTTGCATTAAGTCTATAAAATAACTTGTGGATAGTGTAGTAACTTGCTGTAATCTAGTTTTCCTAATCACAATATTGCTTTTGCTCTCTACTCAAGTTTTGCTTAATATTTCCTTAAAATTTGTGTTTTTTTTATTTAAGTGGAAAAAAAAAGACACATATAACAAAGACAAAAAACAAAACAGACAAACAAACAACTAGAGTAAATGCCCAACAGTAACATTACAGGTTTACAAAACAGGATGATAGAAACTTGACAACGGTTGCAATATTACGTATCGTTATCTTTAAAATGATTGTTTATATTAACAGATATAGACATGTAAAATTGATCTAATCATATGAGTGTTAATTGTTCTAAAATTTGTGTTTTTAAAAAACTATTTACCACTAAATTTTGGCTGACTGCTGTAGGATTTATTATTGTCATGAAAAATTTTTTCTGCGCTTTATTTTTGAATTTGTTTTTGCTGATAAATTCAATAACTATTGGTTTGGCTTACTCATATTTTGCCACTTTGTAAATTCTTTAGATGAATGATTTGTATGAAATCTTTTGAATTTCCTATGCATTTATCAAATATATTTACTAATAAGCTCACAAGTAGTCATGGAGTGTGCCATTTTGTGCCAGGTGGGTTCTTCATCCCTGGGGGACAGTAGTAAATGCAACACAGACATTGCCTTTGTAGAACTGAGGTTTTAATTAGGATATACAGGTAATAAAGAAATAGTTCAGAAAACAATTTGATAGGTATTGTAAAGAAAGAGCAAGGAAAGGTTGTGGCAGAGACGGGATGGTTTTTCTTTTTCTTTTTTTTTCTTTCTTCTTTCTTTTTTTTTTTTTCTTTTTTCTTTTTTCTTGGTACCGGGTGTCAAACTCTCAATCTTGCGCTTACCAGGCAAGAGCTTGAGCCGCTGAGCTAAATCCCCAGACCCTGCAGGATGGTTTTTTAAGGTAGGATCCCCTCTAAGGAAGTGGCTTTTGGTCAGTGACTTGGAAGAAATGAAGGAGCAGGCTGCTGGAATGTCTGCCAGTGTCACAGAAGGGAAACAGCAGGGTGGGAGGTGCCAGGAATGACTAAAAGCAGCAGGAGAGTATGTGGGTGGAACTGAGGGAGGAAGCTGCAGATGGGGACAGCTGAGCCCCAGGGCCAGTGAGCTGGGACCAGGCCCCAGTAAGGAGCTCTTAGGCCTCTGCCCAGTGAAGAATACACTAGCAGTGGACTCCAGTATCTGTTTTGGGAAGAGAGGCCTGGACTGGAGTTGTTTGGCAGCACCTGTATGTTACTTAGAGCCACCAAAGGGGAGAGGTCACCTGCAGGGCAAGTGGCATGCAGCAGAGTACAGACCCCACAACAATGCCCTGGGGCTCGGAACAGTTAATTGTTGGAAGAAAGCAGAAAGTAGGCCATTTAGGACCAGCAATCAAGGAGGAAGAGAACCAGGAAAGGGAGTAAAAATGTGTCAGCAAAGGAGCACGCGAGCAACTGTCCCTTCAAGCTGCAGTCCAGTGGCCTGCAGATGGATCCTTGGCCTTGGCAGGGCAGAGGCAGAGATAAAGTGAAGTACATCTTCTGAACAAGTGGTAAAGTGGAGATGACAGCGTAGGACGACTCATCATAGGGGCCATGTGGGCCACAGGGATGTGGGTGACCAGGGATGTCGGGGAAGTGTTACCTCTTTGAGTGAGAATGCTTCTCTCTCCTTAGCATGAGCCCCTCGCCTTTCTATTGTGCTCACAACAGTCAAATGTATAACTTCAATATTTTTGTAGAGACCGATTGCCTTTCATTTTTGTATTGGGGGAATACTACTAGTCTTTTATGAATAAGAGATACTAGTAACTGATTGGAAGTAGAATCTCTGCCATATTGAGACAGAAGTTCTCTTTTCCCTATAGTTAAAAGATTTTTAATGTGAAGTACTTGTTGAGTTTTTCAACAAGTATATTTTTGGACACTGATGAAATCTTACAGTTTTCTTTACATCTATGTTAAAGCTATGTGATCAATTATTAGTAACTTCTAGTGTTAGAACAGTTATTGATTCCTGAGATAGACCTTACTTGGCTACGAGGAATTACCCTTTTTTAGTTACATTTCTTCAGTTTATCATTTTCACATTATTCATGCTATAATAAATAAGTGTGTTATGATGACACACTTCAATCTTTTTTATTTTGCCTGTATTGCCTGAAAAAAAATGGCCCTTTTCATCATAGAACACTTATATAGAACAGGAGACTGTTGCTGTGGTTGGGCTGTGTTCTGAGGAAGTGTCTTAGGTGCTTATTAGCTGCAGCTCCTTCTCGTCCCCAGAGGAGGAGCTCCCCGTGATCCTGACTGCTTATAATCAGGGCATGGGTCTGGGTTTCAAGGTGGCTGGAAGCTGGCTCAGACCTTTTCCAGTGCTTCCTCTCTACTACTCCCTGTCCACGAAGTATGTGACTGTCCTTTGATAGCCTCTTCTGAGATTGTAGTAATGCTACCAGCCTCAGATTCTGCTCTCCCCGCCTGTCTCCTCTCTCAGAATTTCTAACACATGCTCAGAGAGTGACTCAAGTCCTTGAACTGACTTAGAATGACAACATATCACCATTGTTCTGATTTATTAATGCTTAGCAAAACCTTCTGTGCCCAAACATCCAGTACTCTTGCTATTCCTTTTTTCCCACTTTGCATCTTTTTTTTTTTTTTAAGTGTATGACAATCAAAACAAACCAGTGTAAGAGATACAGGGCTTCAAAACATTATTAAATCAACAGTAATTACCGTAATGTCTTTTGATGTCTTCAAAATAGCTGCAGATAACTTCGGACATAGTAAAAATCAAACAATAGAATAGAATAGAAACAATAAAAAAAAAACAATGACTGTGATAAGGACTTTAAAACAAGACAATAGTAAATCCAAAATTGTTACCATAATATACCTTACTATGCTTGAAATAGCTTCTCATGCCATGGGATTTAACATAAACAAAACAAAAGAGAATAAAACCCAACCCAGCAAAACAATGGAAATGATATAGGACCTCAAAACAAGACCACAGGGAATCAACAATGAATGCAACCCTCAGAAGGAGACCCCTTCGATGACGCACTGCATGTTAATATCCTCTGAACCTGTGATCAGACCACTGGCCCTAGACCTGCAATGTTAGTTAGTAAAACACCAAAGCACCACATGCATCCAATTGCATTTCACCTCCATAGCTACCATCACAGCCTGTGTTTCTCCAGATAAGGTGGTCACTTGGGATGGGGCGGATGGTACTTCTTGTTTGCCAACCCATGGGCTGGAAGGGGATGGGGTCTGGCTGTTCCAAGTCCGCCAGAGGCATGCACGTGGCACTGGTTCCCAGACTGGGCTTGTTTGCTGCTGCAGCCATTGTTCTCTCTAACTCTGGTCCGTGAATGGCCCCACTTTGCATCTTTTAACTTGAAATTTAAAATATCATCTCCAGCATCAGGCATTTGTGTATTTCCATGTTTCCATGTAGTTTAGTTTGGCATTTTCTGGTTATTCTTTTTTTCCTATACCCAAAAACTTAATTCATTTCCATTCCTGGGGCCTGCAACAAGGTTTGTGACCTCTCATTCTCATTTTTATTTGCAGGATAATTGTAATACTTTTGCCAGGCATGCCAGTAATCCCATATCTATAATCACAGGCTGGCCTATGAGTTTGAGTCCAGCCTGAACTACACAGCAAGACCCTGTCTCAATTTTTAAAAAATTGTGGTACTTTTTATTTTCCTCTCTGTTGTCTAGCTTCATTTTATAATTTCCAAGTGGCTGTGGTCATATAATGGACTCTGTTGATGTGTTCCGTCCTTCCCTGTCCAGCACCCCCACCCAGATTCCATATGTTGAAGCCTCAGTCCTCAATGTGGCTCTGTTTGGAGATGGGAGCCCTCTTAGAGTAACTAGGATTATGTGGGTTGCAATGCCAGGACCCTCTCCCAGTGTAGTTACTGTCCTTGTGCATATTTATATTTATTCAGTATTACGAACACTCATGCAATCTTAAGTGCTAAATGGATGAATTAATGAGGAACCTAGGGGATTTATAAAGGAAAAGTTTTACATGAAGCTCTTCAGGCAGGAGATTTGGTCAGATAGTACTAAGAGTTTAAAATGTAGCTTTGCAAGACTATAAAACATTTTTCCTCAAGACACTTAATATTCTGTCATAAACCAGGCATGATGGCATGATCCCAGCACTTGGGAGGCTGAGGCAGGAGGACTGCCATGAGTTTGATTCCAATCTAGGCTACATAAGCAAGTTTAAGGTCAGCCTGAACTGCATAGCAAGACCCTGTCTCAAAAAATAAATAAATAAATAAATAATCTGTCACAGAGACAAAAATATATGGCATAGCTTTGATATGGATCGATAGTATGTTTTCACAAAAATAATGTGGGATTTATTTAAACATGGTTATAGAAGATGTTGAAACAATACAAAATGTTTCCTATTCAGATGACTACTTGTGATTTTAAACATTATATACAGTTAGTATTTATGAGCCAAAATACTACTGTTCTTTTTTTTTTTTTTTTCTTTTTTTTCTTTGTGTTTTTTGGATTGTTATTTTGCTTTTGGTGTTTGGAGACGGGTCAAAAGATTCAAGGATAACCTCAAACTTGTTTTGTAACCCAAGCTGGCTTCAAGCTCAGTCCTGTGCCTAAACCTTTGGAGTGCTGAAATTACAGGTGTGCACTATACCACCGCCTGGCTTTATACTGTATTTTATACTGTGAGATTTTCTCATTTTAAATTTTGCTACAAGAATGTTAATATATTTTTTATATAAAAAAATAACATGTAACATATTAGAATATATAATGTAATATATAATTATATAATGTAATATATACATATATTTTATATCATTTTATAAATCACATGTAATATTAAATATTTAGATGTCTATTATGTATATTAAAATATGGGTTTTATCATTACCTAGGATGAAGATGGCTGAGCCTGTTAACATTTGATTTTGACAATCTTCTAGAAGTAAAAACTGAAAATTATACTCATTTTCTAGGTTGTCCTTTGTGGAGGGTCTTCAAGAATACCAAAGCTACAACAGCTGATTAAAGATCTGTTCCCAGCTGTTGAGCTTCTCAACTCCATCCCTCCTGATGAAGTTATCCCTATCGGTGCAGCCATTGAAGCAGGAATTCTTATTGGAAAAGAAAATGAACTAATGGAGGACTCTCTTATGATAGAGTGTTCAGCTAGAGATATTTTAGTTAAGGTATGTTTAGCTTTTCCATACTTTCCCATAAAAATGATATAAATTAACTGCCACAATGACTTTTCAGTAAAACTTAGTATATTGGAAAAGATTTCAAACTTAGGTTTATAATTTTATTTTTAATAAGTTTTGTCTTACTTTTCACTCGTTGCTGAGACAATACCTGAAATTAGGAAAGGAAGGGTTTATTTCTTACAGTTCTTGGAGGTTTCAGTCCATACTCAGTTGGGTTCAAGACAACATGGCGTGGCAGGGCACCCATTCATGGCAGCCGCAAAACAGCCTGGCACCAACCAGCCAAGAGGGAAGACACGCCTTCTTCCCGCCCTTACACTGTATGTCGGCTCCACCCCTGGGCAGGTGCTGCATTCACACCATCAATCCCAGTGCCAGACAACAAACCAATCACAAATGCTAGACTCAGCCCCATCTATGTTTACGTGAGACTTGGTGGGGCCACAGGAACATAAACCGTACAAGTTTCTTAAAGTTTTAGTTAGTATTTATCTATTGTGTTAATTTTTTTAGGTAAATGAAATAGTCATAAGCTTCTACTACAGATAAAGGCATGTTTTAATGTAATTTTAAATAAAGTGGAGGTTGAATCATTTTTTTTCTCTTTGCCTAATTTCCAGATCAACAAGAAATATGTATTTCACATATAATAAAAGTTTTTTGTTGTTGTAAAGATCAAAGGACATGCATCTTCTCTCCCTGATTGTAGGGAGTAGACGAGTCAGGAGCCAGCAGGTTCACAGTGCTGTTTCCATCTGGAACTCCTTTGCCGGCCCGAAGACAGCACACCTTACAGGCCCCTGGCAGTATATCTTCTGTGTGCCTTGAGCTTTATGAATCTGAGGGGAAAAACTCCGCAAAAGAAGAAACCAAGTTTGCACAGGTAAATACATAAAATTAGACTATGACTTAGTCACGTGCAACTGTATAGCTTTTCTTCTCAATTAGATTCAGTTTAATATTTCATTTAATATAAATGTATATAGGACATCTAATTTGTGTCTCTGTGTGTGTGTGTGTACGTGTGTCTGTGGCACTAGGGATTGACCCCAGGGCCTTCTCACTGAGCTGCATCCCTAGCCCTTTATTCTGTATTTTTATTGCGACCAGGTCTCACTAAGTTGCCCAGGTGGAGCTTGAGCTTGTGAGCCCCCTGCCTCAACCTCTAGGCGTGCTGGGATCCCAAGCATGGGCCACCACTCCCAGATGACACCCCTTATGAATGAAAGGCTTCTACTTGCTGAAAAAGAGAAGAAATGTGATTTTTAATTTAAGGGGAAAATTTTTTAAAATACAATTTGTATTTATACTGCTTCTTTGTTCAGCTTGGCCCACTTCAATTTCATCAGGGGAAAGGGAAAGTGACATTTTGTTTGCTAAATGCCAGGTGCTATACTAGGTAATTTATAAGCCTAATCCCAAAATGGTAGGAGGTAAAACATTCCATGCCTGTTCCAGATGATTAGGAAACTGGTTGGAGGTGTGTATCAGCTGTGAAGGACTTGCCTGCCATGCTTGAGGGTCTACATTCCACCCTCAACATCATAAAGCGGGGGAGGAATTAAAAACTGGCTGTGACAGTGTCTTAGTTACTGTTCACTCATTGCTGAGACAAAACACCTGACACCCAAAATTAGGGAAGGAAAGGTTTATTTAGCTTACAGTTTTTGGAGGTTTCAGTCCATAATCAGCTGGCTTCAAGGCAGGGTGGCATGGCACTGGGGCAACACTTCAAGGCAGCAGCCAGAGCAAAAAGCAGCCAGAGTAAAGCGGGGGAAGAGTAAGCCTCTCTTTTTCTCCCTTATATTATCCACAGGACATCCCCTCCCTCCAGGGTTGTTGTAGCTTCACAAACACCCTTGCCTTCCTTTGCACAGGATGAGGATATTTACAAAGTAAGAACCCTGGCTCCCTGCTGAGTCTCTCAGTTAAACTTCTGACCTTCTCAAATTGACACAATGAACAAGTAACTGCTTGTGCTCTACACCACAGGATGCAGAGCAGTTGAGTTACTTAAGCTGCTAGACTTCTCAAGTTGACACAATGTATAAACCATAACAGTCAGTTAAATTTGTTATTTTCTACCTGGTGTTAGTCTTGAGCCTGTGTTCTTCCCATTGGACCATGATGCCTGGGATTAAGATTACTTTTTCAAAATAGCACTCTATAGTAGTGAGATGAATGTCCAAGAAATACAGTTGCATTACAGCTGGCACATGAGACCACTATTTAGCATACAGTGTCATTTGTGTAAAGAGATTGAGTGTGAGTGTGTGTGAGGGGGTGGTGTGTAATTTACTTTCTGATACCCACAAGACAAATTAATAATGAAAAGATACACATACACACACTGCATGCGTGGACTTACATCTCAGACTTCCCACCTTGGTATCTACTGGTTCTGTGTTGAGAGTCCCTCCAGGTAACTTGGTGGAGTATGTACACACACTTGCCAAACTCAGATGGCACGCAGCATCCCCACAGCTGCCCTCTCATGCTTCCTTGTTTATTGCCTTTCTCTTCCTGGCTGACTGACTCCACCACTGTGGCCACTATATTCTAACTTAAAGGCACCAGAAGAAGAGCTAATCACATAATACTAAACTGGAGGAAACTCTCTGTACTCTTGTCTCTTACAACCTCATTTACAATGAGTAAAACAAGAAGCAGCTTACTTCAGTCACCAACCTTAATCAGGGCGAAGTGTGAAAAGTCACTGCCAACCTTCAGATTTGGTTTGCTGGTATACCTTTCTTTGCCATAATACGATTTATACGTTAGTGATAGTGGGTTAATCACCAAAAAGAATAATAGTCTTTATTTTCTGAAGTAAATAGTACTTCCTAGAAACAATCATTTTAATCTAGGATATGATATGAAAGAGAGACAAATATATTAGTTTTCTTACATGCCCTTCATCTGGAGGATACATTTTCACTTGACAAGCCTAACTCCTATTCTCTGAATTCTGTTTAGATGTAGGACTGCCATAATAATTGATGCCCTGGATCATTAATATGTTAGAGTACTGAATCATCTTTGTATTGTCTTTGCATAAGCAGGTGGTACTTCAGGATTTAAATAAAAAAGAAAATGGACTACGTGATATATTAGCTGTTCTCACTATGAAAAGGTACCAAAAATGAATCTACTTTTAATGCAAAGGAAGTTCACTTTGAAACTTGACCCCTTTTTGAACTTATGTTTTACCTATTTTCGTTCTAGACAATTTACTTATTAAACACAAAAGATTTCATCAGTGAGTCACATTTTTTTGCCCTGAAAACTTACTTTTATGAGAAAGTGTATCATTTATATTATGACTATTTTATGGACTCTTTATTTTGCATATAGTCAACCTAAAAACCTGGTGTGTGCTAACTTGAGATGTAATTATTATCAATTTTCAGTGTAATTTTCTAAGTTTTATATCTGATACTCTGTCCTGTGAAAGGATATTTCATTATTGCTGCAGAGAAAGTCTTAAGAAATAAGTACTTAAGTTCAGCTATTACCATTTCTCTTACAGGTCATCCATACCTCTGGGTATTATAAGTAAATCATTTCCAAATTAACATTAGGGACAACTTAGTCCATAAATGATACTCAGCAAGAATATTAAATTCATTGAGGTTGGTTTAACTCACTTTGACCTGAGCTTGAAAATGGTATGATTTATCTTGAGCTTTATGTAAAGTCTTAAGATGTTTGTCATCCTGAATTGCCAAAATATAAACTATTATCTCAGTAATGTAAGGGGAGATTTCTAAGGTTGTCCTAAAATATATCTTAAATTTAAGGACACTAATATTGTGTTTATTCATTATCTTAATATCTTTCTTTCAAAAATTGGAATTTGCTCTTATTCAGTATCCTAAAGTAACTTCTTAATGACTTCCTGGTTTTACAAAATGAGTTATGAGATGTTATTTATTTTTTGTTTAGGGATGGATCTTTACATGTGACGTGCACAGATCAAGAGACTGGAAAATGTGAAGCAGTTACTATTGAGGTTGCATCTTAGCATTTTAAATAAACCAAGAATTTTAGAACTAGGGTATCAGCATATTTGGTTTTATGTATAAGTGATGTTTATACTAAGATACTTTTTCAGGGAACTATGTAAGCTATGTTTCAATTAAACTACAATATATTGGTAAGTATTGCAGTGTTTCTTTGTTTTTCATGTAAAATTCACCTGCTAGTGGAAAATAACATTCTTGGCCACAAAGCTGTTAAGAATTTAGTTGCTGGATGGGAATTATACATGGTGTTTCTAAAGTTTTATACTTCTTCAACTTCCAATTTTTAACAATCCCCAAACTCTGGGAGACTGAGGAGGATCACAGGTTTGAACCCAGCCTAGGCAACTCAGTGAATGTGCAAGACCTTGTCTCAAAATTTGAAAATATTTAAAAAGAATGGATTCTTACAAAGACCCTGGCTTTAGTTCTCAATACAGTACATACACATTTGAACATACATACATTTTTACCAGCAAAGATTTATGTCAAATTAGAGTTTTGTCTATTACATGAATAACATTATCCAAATAAAACCTGGAAGAAATACTTAACTACGACATGAAAATCTTGGAAAGTGGCTTCATTAGAGCCAATGTCAGGTGGCTTATAAACAGCAAGAGGCTATTCTTCACAGTCTAGCCTAGAGCTCTGAGATGAGGGTGGTTGCTCAGGGAGGCGCCCTTTTGAGTTGCAGACTGCTGGATCCTGAAGGACAAAAGTCACAGTGCTTGCGAAGGTCTCTCATGATGGTGCTGACCCATTTGTAAGGGCATTCTGACAGCCCGATTACATCACAGAGGTCTTGCTTTCCAATGCCAACACACTGGGGGTTGGTTGAATTTCAGCATACAAATAGGGTGGGGACGAATATTCAGTCCAGTCTGTAACAGGAAACCACAAAATAAACATTACAAAAGTGTTTACATGTGTAAGAATTCTTTCTTTTGCAGTATTGAGGACTGAATTCTTTCTTTTGCAATACTGAGGATTGAAATTGAGCCAGCCTTTTTATTTTGAGACAGGTTCTCACTAAGTTGCTTGGGCTGTGCTCAAACTTGGAATCCTCCTGCCTCAGTCTCCCAAAAGTTCTGAGACAAAGAAGATTGAAAAACAATTGTTAAGAGTACAAAATAAGTTCATGGGAAATTGTAAGGATATCTAAAATGAAATCAGTAATTATTGTAACATTTATGCACAATAAATGCTACTGTTTTAATTCACTTTCTCATTTCAAGGTTTTGATCTTAATCAGGCATATTGGTACACACTTGTAATTCTGGTTACTGAGGAGGCTGAAGTAGGTGTATTGCCAAGTTCAAGGTTTAACAAAATTCAAACAATAAAAAGAACTGAGGGTGTAACAGTAATAGAGAGCTAGCATGCTTGAGGTCTGAGTTCAATTCCTAGTACCATGAAAAATGTTTTTTCCCCACCTCATTTCCACAAATGATTGTAATATTTAGAAAGCAACACAACATATATTATTTTCTAGATGCAAAATCGTTTTGAAATTAGCCAATGTTTCACAGTAAATACATGATGAATTTTGAACTAATAATCATATACCTAATTTTAAGCTGTGCTTGACTACTCAGTCTTCTAAGCACATGACATGCTTTGTTTCACTTAAATTCCCATTTTGTTTAATCTAGTGCTTGTACTGTTCTCTACCTCTGCCATTCAGAAACCATTCATGCATTTAGAAGAGGAGAGATGACCCATGGGTTTCCAGAAATTAAGTTTTCAGTGGTTTTATAAAAGAAATTGGGAAGAGTGAATAATTTTGTGTATTTCCCTTGGGACTGGTGTATATGTATCAGTAGCCATTGGTGTGCTTCTCCATTAATTTATACTTAGGATTTATTAAGACACTCAAATGTTTTAGTCTCAGGACCCTTTATACTTAAAAATTATTGAGGCCAGGCATTGTGGTGCTTGTCTGTAGGTCTAGCTGTGTGGGAGGCTGAGGCAAGAGGCTTGTTTGATCACAAGTTCTAGGACAGCTTCAGGTGGAGGGAGCTGAGGGGTAAATTTGTGGGTGAGGTCCCCAAAAGCATGCAGCCCAACAGCAAGCAGCATCTTTATTGTCCAGCTCCTCTATATTAGCCATTATCAAGTTTACATTCTTGGTGTCATAACCATGTGGTGCATGCACAATTGCCTGTGCTAAGCCATGGTTACATAAATGTGTCCTGATGTGCATCTGCACCAAACAGCGGGGTCCGGTCCTCAGGAATCCTCAGAGGACCCCAGTTTTGGAGCAGCCCTGAAGCAGCACCCCACACAGCCATAGCAGCATAGTCTCAGTGCCCCTCCTCCCTTCTCCTGTCCTCAGCATTGAGGGTGGAACCTCGGGCCTTGACAATGACCTTCATCCTCACCCTTTTTTATCTTGGGGTAAGGTCTTGCTAAGTTACACAGGTTGGGCCTTAGCCGCCCAGAGAGCTGGGATTATAGGTATGGGCTACTGCACCTGGCATCCCTTTCTGTTTTCAGGTCACAGGTAGGTTGGGAGTAGAGCAGTAGTGGAGGGAAAATCCGCTAGGCTGTCAGGACTTCAGTAGAGAAACAGTGGCCTGGTTTTCTGCAGTGGCAACAGTAGGATGGAGGTGTGCACTCTGAAGATGGAGTTGACAGGACTTGCTAGTGGAGTTGTACTTGGGAGTTTTCAGTTAACGGTGGTGTGAAAGCAGTGTGCTTCCAGTAGAACCATGCTCTGCATTTTGAATGTTGGTCTTCACCGAGGCTAGGGATGATACTTAAAATTCTGGGCAGCATCAAGGTTCAGCTCCCAATAAGCCACAAGATGCCAAGGGTAAGCCACCAGGGCTGAGGATACTGTGCTACTAAGCAGCAGAGTTCAGCAGTTTTGGTATATTAAACCCCACCCCCCATCCGCTTTTGGGACAGAGTCTCACTTTTAGTCCAGGTGGGCCTTGAACTCACAGGTCTTAAATTCTTGGTAGTTCCCCCTGTCTGAACCTCCTGAGTGCTCTTTTTTTTTTTTCTTTTGTGCTAGGGATTGAACCCAGTACTTCAGATGTGCTAAGGAAGCATCTTACCACTACCACACTCCCAGCCAGCCCCTAAAGGCTTTTTTATTTAGCATATTTTCAATTTGTAATGAGTATATTGAGATATAACCCCACTATAAATCAAGGAGCATCTGTTATTTGGAGATGGATAGCACCTATTTTGCCTTCTACACCTGAGTAAACAGTGATGCTGATACATGGAGATGGGAAGTTTGTGAGGTCTTTAGGAGAGGGAGTGAGCTTTGGAGGCCTTAAGTGAAGGGCACTGTTGGAAGTTTTTGTGTGACACCTACGGGAATGCATTCACTAGGCACTTGTGCATGTTTGTGTTGGTCAGCTCCCCAGTGCTGGAGAAAAATACCTGACACAACTTAAGCTCACAATTTCAGAGGGTTCAGTCTGTGGTCACTTGCTCTAAAGGAGAGAGGGCAGAGTAGAAGGGTGGGCAGAGGAAAGTTCCTGAACCCCTGGCAGCCAGGGAGAGCTATACCTCCACAAGCACCCCAGTGACCACTTCCTCCAACTAGGCTCACTTCATAACAGCACATTTCAGCCGCGAATTCATCAACTGATTGATCCACTGATGAGCAGAGAGCACCCATGATCCAGTCACCTTGCAGGACCCCCACCTCTGGACACTAGACTTGGGGAACGTTTTATTTATTTATTTTTGTGGCACTGGGCATTGAACTCACAACCTCAAACCTGCCAGGCAGGCGATTAAGCCATTGAGCCAAACTCCCAACCCTAGTTTTTTGAGACAGGTCACACTATGTAGCTCAGGCCGGCCTTATGCTCACATTGAGGCCCAAACTGGCCTGTAGCTCACAACGCTCCACCTACTTCAGCCTCCTGAGTGGGGGGATTAAAGGCGTGCGCCACCATGCCCAGCTTTTGGGGAATGTTTTAGATCTAATCGTAACATTCAAGTCTGGAATTCAGGGAACAGGTCAGGACTGGAGGCAAAGTGTTTTGAATCTTAAAATCAGTATTTTGAGCCAGGCGTGGTGGCGCACGCCTTTAATCCCAGCACTCGGGAGGCTGAGGTAGGCGGAGCGTTGTGGGTTCAAGGCCGGCTTGGGCTACAACGCGAGCACAAGGCCGGCCTGAGCTACATAGTGCGACCCTGCCTCAAAAAACTAGGGCCGGGAGTTTGGCTCAGTGCCTTAAGCGCCTGCCCTGGCAGGCGCGAGGTTGTGAGTTCAATCCCCGGTGCCGCAAAAAAAAAAAAAAAGTATTTTGATCTGTGCGAACTAAGGCAGTCACATGTAGGGTGAGCATAAGAGGAATGTGGTCCCAGGGAAGGAGGATCTAGGCACTGACCTGGTGAAGGCACCCTACATGTGGCAGGGTGCAGAAACCATCTGTCCCTGTCCTTTCCTAAGGTAATACACGCTCATTACGGAAAACAGCTAAATACGTAAATTTGGAAAGTCACGATCATTGTACATTTTATATTTCGTTGTGTTCCTCTACATACTCCACCCCCCCACCTCTTACCGGGGGTTGAATGCACGACCTTGTGCTTGCTAGGCAGGCGCTTGTGCCGCTGAGCTATATCCCCGGCCCTAAAGTTAAAACTGTGTTTTAGGATTTGTTTTGCTTTTGCTTCATGAATTAAAACACTTCCCCATGACACCAAAAACTTCCGAAACACTTTTTCTGATCCTAGCCAGTATTTTATAATGGAGTCAAATAACGTCTTTCATGTTCCACCTTCCCAGTATTTCAAACTTACACAGCATGCTTTGAAACATAATTTTCACATGAAATCTTAAAATTCCTTGGTGTTAAGATGGCTGTCTACAAGTTTTCGCGGTTTTTTTTTTTTTTTTTTTTGTCTTTTTGAGACAGGGTCTTGCTATGTAGTTCAGGCTGTCCTTGAGCTCACTTTGTAGCCCAGGCTGGTCTTGAACTTAAAACAATCATCCTGGTTCAGCCTCCCGAGTACTGACTGGGATTACAGGTGTGATTTCCTCTTCTAAAATTTCTGCTTTAGATTGCTAGAATAATCAAGGCGAAGCGGTGTGAGGAGCGGATGGGCAGGCGGGGTGGCATTGAGGAGGCCCCTGGAGTTTTGCAGTCTTGCTGCCCAAGTGAACGCCCAAGCTGGCCAGAGACAGGGCGGCTTGGTCCGGTTCAGCCCCACAAATCCGAAGCTGAATTACAGTCAGTGTCCCCACGCGGGCTTTGGTGGGAAGTACTGATGGAGACTGGTATTTCAAACTACCTCCCTTTAGCATCGGCTGGGTGCTTTCAAACCAGTGCCCACTGCACAGGTTATACACCATACCAGCTCATCACCATTTCTGCAGGTGGGCCACACAAAACTCCAGGTGATCCCGTGTACCACCGCTCCAGCAGTGGTGAAGTGGCTCGGGCATCCGCGGAACTCTGCGGAGCTAGGGCACACGCCCTCCGCCGCCGTTGAAACCCAGTTGCTGGGGGCGGGGCCGAGTCGGATCACGCCCGCCTATGGCCACGCCTCTCCCGAGAATGGGGCGCTCGGGCGCAGGCGCGCTGGCGGCCAGGGGGCGACTTCCGTGACATCAGCGCGCGTCGCCGGCTACAGTCCCACTGCCAGGGCCCAGTCGGCGGGCGAAGCGGGGGCGGGGCGCCGGGCCAGCTGAGCGGCCTCGTCAGACCGCGCCAGTTTGAATGAAACCTTTCCAAGATGGCGGCTGCCGGGACCGAGGCTCGAGTAGGTGAGGCTGGAGCGCGACCCCCGCCCAGTCCCCAGGCGTGCGTCTGAGGCCCGGGCCGTCCCACTGGCTGTCCGCACAGCTACGCGGCGGGATGCTGCCGCCGTCGCCTTGCTGCACTCTGTCCCTGGCCCCCCGTGCGACTCTGCCGCGAGCCCGCGCTCGGCCCGGCCGCCCGCGTCCCCGCCTGGCGGTGCAGCCAGCCCGGCTCGACGCGGCCGCGCTCCTTTGTGGTGTCGGCTCCACGAGAGCTGGCACGCCGCTCGCGGGCTGTGGGGCCCGCGGTGCGACGGGCGCGGGAGAGGAGCCGCAGGGTAGGCCTGTGGGACGCAGCCTCCGCCTCGGCAACTTTCCGCCCACCACGAACTTGCGAGTCGTCCGCGTGGACGGCGCGCGTGTCGTGCGCGAGTGTGGGCGCCGCGCGCCCTGCAGCCTGAGGCGTTCTCGCCCTCGATCCCGCAGGCGCACTGCGACCTCATTAGCCCCAACTCGGCTTGCGTCGGAGTGGCGGGGTGAGCATAAGGTGAAAGCGCGAAGTGGTGTTACTGCGGTAAGACATGGTTAATCTGGCCCAGGCAATTGTTTCCTTATTATGGGCTGTCAGTTTGTTTAACCAAGTGTTTGCAATTTTTTTTTAATCTTTAGCTATATGTTTTTAGAGACATCAAACACACTTGGGTAGATTGGTACTGTGGAGGGCTCTCCTTTGTACGTGAGCTGCGTAATAAGATTCACTTTATACAAAACATCCTTGAGCTTTTTAGATGGATTTATGAGATCAGTTCTGTCCCCGAAACTACCACTCTAAAGCTTTCAAAGTCTCCCTGCAAATTTTTTTTTAGGAAAAACTTTGGCTTGCAGCGAG
This sequence comes from Dasyprocta punctata, assembly GCA_004363535.1. Taxonomy (NCBI): domain Eukaryota; kingdom Metazoa; phylum Chordata; class Mammalia; order Rodentia; family Dasyproctidae; genus Dasyprocta; species Dasyprocta punctata. Next base: position 72,096 of record RJWM01002246.1, on the reverse strand, counting down.
TAGGGTAGTGACAGTTGTGCTTGGTGCGCTCAACAATGAGGTCCCTGTGTGATTTGGGGAGGGCAAAGAAGGGATCTAGTAGTACAGTTAGAGCAGCTGTATTCTCTGTTCCTTGGAAATTACCTCTAGAAAAGATATACATTGGAGAGCTACCAAGTAAAACTGGAATTCATGATAAATTTTGTTTGCTAACCGCAGTTTTCTCCAGCCCTCACATTTTTCCAGTGAACCTGACCCCCAGAAGGATTGAGACCTCACTGAACTTACATGGTTAGGTCACCCAATAAAGACTTGATCTGATGCGTCCCATGACACTTGCCATAAAGCCAAGTTACCACGCTTCTCTAAACGCCAGTTCGTGTAATTGTATCTTAAATTCAGTGTACTAGCATGCAGTTTAAAAAATTTGAAGGTAAAATTTACAATCCAGTTAGTTTCTTCTGTGAGGTTATGAGTTTGCCTGATACTCCAATGTGCTATATGGATGTGTAACTTGAATACTTTGTAACTCTTAGCTTTAAAAACAATACAGTAAATGAGTAGTACAAAAATCTGTCATATACTGTCCATTTTAAAATAATTGTTCGCTTTATTCATTTTGATACTACGTTACACAATGGACAAAATGAGTCGAGTGAAAATTTCATGCGACATTGCAAAGTGAGAAAAGTAGAGTATAGGAGTTTGTGATTATAGAACTATGTTTCAGTTAAGATTTTAGTTTTTACTGTTCAAAAAATGAAAAAGTTACCTTTTACAAATTACAATTCTTTTAAAATGTACCTAGTACAACCTAAAGGTCTGTGCTTTGTTACATGTTCTATGTGGGATACAGGGTAATGAAAAAATGAAGACTGTTACCACTGCTGACCTTTGCATCTATATGTAATCTTCAGAAAGCTTACAGACATGAAGTATTTTGCTTACCTAGCTTAGTAGAAATTAACTTATGTCAATTAAACATGGTAGGATAGAAATGTAGAGAAAATCCAAGAAAGTCAATTTACTAAAATAGTTCTTTAATGCTTAATTTTTCTTAAACATACAATTGGTCTCTTGCTATATGGAGTTTTAGACTATAAAATTGCCAGTTGAGGGGTTGGGGATATAGAGGTTTAAATTTCTCTTTTTTGTTTTTATTGAGTAGCTGTTTCATTAGTAAAGAATTGTATTTTCTTATTGTAGCTTGGTGTGTGCCTTGCCTAGTTTCACTTGATACTCTTCAGGAATTATGTAGAAAAGAAAAGCTCACATGTAAATCGATTGGAATCACCAAAAGGAATCTAAACAATTATGAGGTGGAATACTTGTGTGACTACAAGGTAGTAAAGGTAAGGCAAATATCTAGCCCCTTAAAAGAGACCTAATCACACTTTAGTATTTCATATTTCTGTAACATAAAAAGAACCTTAACAATAACCAAAGATCTTCTTAAGTGTTTAAAATTTAAAACCATGATAAATTTATATGTCAGATAACTGAGAGGATTTTGAAATACAAAGTGTTCTTGGATTGAAATATTTTAAGGTGCTTTTATCATTCTACATCCAACTCTTGATTATTTCCATGTAGTTTAACAGGGCAAATGTTTGATCTCAGGTGGCTCCTGTCTTTCATTCTGTTCCGGAATTATATTTTCCCACTGTCACCTGAAATGGACCCAGATTTTGAATCAATACTACTGAATCTCACATCACCATTTGTTTTTCCTGCCATCATATCAAACCTGAGATATTATCAATTGTCTGTGCTATAATAGAATGGCCTGCATTTCAAAGTCATTTTTGGTCTTTGTTTAGTGACTTACGAGTAAACTCATATAAGTTCTCTGGGCTTCTCTTTAAACCTTTTAAATTGTTCTAAGAAACTTTTGATCTAAACCTTATATTTTTGAGTGAATTTTTTTTTTTTTTTTTTTTTTTTTTTTTTTTTTTTTTTTTTTTTTTTTTTTTTTTTTTTTTTTTTTTTTTTTTTTTTTTTTTGGTCTTTAGCCTCCCTCTGAAGGACTCTATTTTGGTCATTAATCTGTTCTTTCAGATAGGTCAGTCAGGATTCTGGCTTTAATTCTTTGTTTTCCATCTTCATCTTTGTTGAATCAGTCCCTAAATCCAGTTCCTTAAAATGTCCATCTTCCTTTGGTATTATCACCTGCCCTTCTCGCTAGGATCGTATTGGGCATTTTCACCTGCATGTTGCATTCTTCAACTTGGGAAATAGCCCAGTTACCTGCTACCTCAAGTTTACAAGCTCTGGATTGACCAGTCTGGCTGCGAATATGGTATTATGCATACTGGCTCCACTAAAACATAGTCCTATTCTCATATTGCTCAATTCTTCTTGATAAGATTTTTAATGTGTTGTTTTTTTCCCACTCATGTCAGCAATTTTTCTAATTTCTGTTACATTTATGGACTTTTTCCTCTACCCTTTATTGCTCACGGTTGAAGACCTCTTAAACATCAGTGAAAAGATCCTTCAAGTATGAGCTCTTTACCATCAGTTTATCTGTCCCTTTACCACCAGTTATCTATCTGTACCTTTGTTCTTCCTTGTTTTTTCAACAATATCATCAGTTCTACTTTTTCTGTCTATTCATCCTCCTAGGACTTTGCCTAATCTGTGGTGTCTTATTGTATCAGGCTGTGTGTTTTCACTGATTTGTTTTAGGTCAATAAATGTATTTGCATCTTTCTAACCTTCAGAAATCTTCTTCCTTTGACATTATCTCTATTCAGGTATTTTTTGTACTGTATTTTCCTTCAGTGTCACTTCTCATTGATTTTTTTTTTTTAATCGGCTCTGTTGAGACAGTTCCCATGCCATCATTCTATTCACCTGTTCATCTGTGTACAACTCAGATCCTCACGTGTACTCAGAGTCAGTTTTAAAATATTATTCATTATCCTAGGAAGAAATACCAAACTCCTTCACAGTCACTTCCCGAATCTCAGATACTCTTCCATACTGAGCCCTGTACTACTACTAAATCTGCTTTCTATATCTAGTCACTTGCCTGTTCAGACCTTTCATATAAAAAGAACCACACAGTATATGGGTTTCTGAGATCACCTTCTCTCAATTACCATGTTTTTAAGGCTTATATGTGTTATCACATGTATCAGTACATCTTTTTTTTATTGCCAAATAATAGTTGATTGCGTGAATATACTACATACCCATTCATCACTTAAAGGACATTTGGGTTGTTTCCATTTGAGGGCTATTATAAATACTTGTGCTATAAATGTTCATATGTAAATTTCTGTGTGGGCATAAGTTTTCATTTCTCTTGCTTCATTTGATATTTTATTGCTATGTTTAACTGGTTTTCCAAAGCTCTTTGCTGTTTTTGACTTTTTCTCCAGTAGTGTGTGAGCTTTTCAGTTTCTCCACATCCTGGCCAGTGTTTATTATTACCTGACTTTTTTATTGTAGCTATCCTACTGTATATGAACTGCCTCTCATTGTAGCTTAGATTTGCATTTCTCTCCTGAGCATCTTTTCATCATGTTCTTATTAGCCATTTGTATATCTTTGGAAAACTATTCAGATCCTTTCAAAAATTTGGGTTTTCTTTTTACTGAATAAAATGTTTCTGCCATCTTGTGGGTGGTCAATTCACTCTCCATTAACTTTTTAATTGATTTTCCATTTTGTTCTGATTTGTGCCCTTACAAGTGACCCCCAGTATTGGAGATTGAACACAGGGCCTTTGATTTTTCAACGCTTTTTAGAATTTTTCTATTTTGACACAGTATCTCAACAAGTCACTAAACTGCCCATACCGGGCTTGAACTTTGATTCTCCTGCCTCAGCTTCCCAGAGTGCCGGGATTATAGGAGTATATTACCACGCCCAATTACAACTGACTTTCTAATTGCCAAATTTGAAGATCTCAAATTTTACTATACTACTTTGGCCACACTTAACATTATTGGCCACTTTCTTCCTTGTGGAGCTAATGCCTAGGTTAAAATTCTGATTCTTACTACTTATGTGTAATTTTTAGCAAGATGCTGAACCTGTTGCAGTTTCTTCATCTATGAAATGGGAATAGTTACAGTATGCATCTCATGGAACAGTTATAGCAAACCTTTTGAGCTTTCAGTGATAACAGCCCACTGTAGCACTCATGCCATGGTTTACCACCACTGTCATAGATCATAATTAAATGGGCTAATATAGAATACTTACAACTTATTACTGGTAATAATTCTGTATCAGAGTTAACTGTCATTGTCAATACCTCTATTCCCTGCTTCTTTTTTACACTTATTTTTTTAAATGTGCTTTAGGAATCTCCTCCACTATATCTTACCCATCCTTCCCTGCAACATAGATAATCTCCACAGTGTTGTCCTTTGCACTCTCCTTATAGTTGTTCTCCAAGTGACCTCTTTTCCAGTGATTTCTACTTAATGTGTGGCTCATGACTTGCAAAGCTTTTCTGAGGGCTTCCTCTTTCTGGGCATTATGCAAACTGGATACCCCACAGGTACCAACTGTACCCATTTTTCTCCTTCAAATCTGCATCCTATGCTAACAATGGTCCCTTTCTTCATTAGCATAATCATAATACTTCTAGGTTCCTAACCTTAATATACTTCAGCTCTTTCTTACCCTCTAAATCTTTTTTTTTTTTTTTTTTTTTTTGGTACTGGGAATTGAACTCAGGACCTCACACTTGCCAGGCAGGTGCTGTGACGCTGAGCTATATCCCCGGCCCTACCCTCTAAATCTAATACACAATCAAATTATGTTATTCGTATCACATATTTTTGTCTTTACAGGTTTTGTCTTTACAGGTTTGTGCTTACATTACAGGCACAACCAGGCTATAAGGATTCATTCTTGTACAAATCAGATAGACTGTTATTGTTTAGTGTCTCAGTCTTTCTCAGGTTTCAGGTTTCTCCTCCCCTTCCTCCTCTTCCTCCTCCTCCTTCTTCTTTCTTCTTTCTCTTTTCTCTCTTTTTGCTTGATACAAGGTTTTGCTGTGCAGTTCAGGCTACCTTTAAACTCACTGTGCAGTTCAGACTGGCCTCCAATTTGTGGTGATCCTCCCTGAGTGGTGGGATTACAATTGTGTGCCATCACATCCAGCTTTCTAAACTTTCTTGATTTGCAGTCAGTACTTTACTTTGCTTGTGATGTCCTCAACACCCTATTTCTTCTTCTACCTAGCACTGGTATTTAATCTGTAAGCCATTATTACTGCTTTGGTTTGGTTTGGTTTGGTTTGGTTCAGTTTTCAAGACGGTCTCACTGTGTAGCCCAGGCTGGCCATAAACTCTCAGCAGTTTCCTGCCTCAGCCTTTCAAGTGCTGGGATTACAGGTATGCGCTATGCCCAGTATTATTTCAACACACTTCCTTCTTTTTCTTTCATATATTCAGGGTAAGTGAAAAAGCATCTAGTCCTATTATTCTTTTTCCTGTGTGTCCTTTTCCACTTAGTTCATGAAATATAGTCTTCGTACTGTATTCCACAATGTCATTATAGTTGTTTTTTAAACCCAGCTCTGACTGCACTGGGGTCTTGCTAGACCTTTCAGTGATTCCTTGTCATCTACCTGACTGAGACAAATATTTAGGTAAGATTTATTTATTTATTTTTTTTTTTTTTGCGGTACTGAGGATTGAACTCACAGCCTCACGCCTGCCAGACAGGTGCTCAAGCCACTGAGCCAAACTCACAGCCCTAGTTTTTTTGAGGCAGGGTCACACTATGTAGCTCAGGCTGGCCTTGTGCTCGCATTGTAGCCCAAGTGGGCCTCGAACTCACAATGCTCCACCTACCTCAGCCTCCCGAGTGCTGGGATTAAAGGCGTGAGCCACCACACCTGGCTTTTTAGGTAAGATTTAAAGAGCACCTCCTATGAAACCTCCTATGTTCTGTTGGAACCGTAGCGTAAAAACAAACAGCTTATATTTTGTACCTTGAACATCTCATGCACATTTGTGCCTTAGTTCATAACTTGTGAGTTGAAATGTCTTTTGATTCATTTCCTCAATCTCTACCATCACTATTAGACCAGGCCTTCACTGTATTGACTGGTGTCTCCTGTTTGTTTTCTCTGTAGACTTAACAGACACTTGAGTTTCTTTGGCTTGCCAGGTATTTCACTAGTCACTGGGAATATAAAGGTTCATAATAATTGGTTTTTCATTTAAAGAACTCACAGCCTAGTAAGAATGATTGACAAATAATCATTGCACTAAGTACTGTGGCAAACATCATTAGAGGCTGAGGGTAGTACTGCACACCTGTAATTTCAGCATTCTAGGGAGGCTGAGGCAGGGGAACTGAAAGTTCAAGCCAGCCTGGGTGACTTAGTGAGACCCTGTCTCAAAATAAATATTTTATTTTATTTATTTATTTATTTATTTTTTTGCAGCACTGGGGCTCGAACTCACAGCCTCGCACCTGTCAGACAGGCGCTTAAGCCACTGAGCCAAACTCCCGACCCTAGTTTTTTGAGGCAGGGTCGCACTGTGTAGCTCAGGCCGGCCTTGTGCTCGCGTTGTAGCCCAAGCAGGCCTCCAACTCACAGTGCTCCTACCTCAGCACTCGGGAGGCTGAGGTAGGAGGAGCGTTGTGAGTTCGAGGCCGGCTTGGGCTACAACGCGAGCACAAGGCCGACCTGAGCTACACAGTACGACCCTGCCTCAAAAAAACCAGGGCCGGGAGTTTGGCTCAGTGAGTGCCTGTCTGACAGGTGCGAGGTTGTGAGTTTGATCCCTGGTGCCGCAAAAAGTAAATAAATAAATTAAAAAAAAGGATTGGGCGCCTTTAATCCCAGCACTCGGGAGTCTGAGGTAGGTGGAGCGTTGTGAGTCCGACGCCAGCTTGGGCTACAACGCGAGCGCAAGGTCGGCCTGAGCTACATAGTGTGACCCTGCCTCCAAAACTAGGGCTGGGAATTTGACTCAGTGGCTTAAGCGCCTGTCTGGCAGGTGTGAGGCTGCGAGTTTGATCCCCAGTGCCGCAAAAAAAAAAAAAAAAAAAAAAAATTAATAAAAAGGATTGGCACTGTAGCTCAGTGTGAAGGCATTGTGTTCAATCCCCATTAGAAAAATAATTAATTAATTATAGTGTTATAATTCAATGTGGCATCTGTCTAAAGCAGGAAGTAATAAGAAATGGGAATGGGAAAGGCCATGGGGAAGCCAGCTGAAAGGTTCTAAACAGAGTGACCCATCAGACTTGGAATTCAGAGTCTTTGCCCTACATTGAAAAAGTCAATTGGTAGGAAGGGATTATTACATCCACAACCATGTGTTCTGAAGACTTTTGGAGAAACCTAGGCAAGAAATGATGGCACTTGAACTGCAAGAATGAGGAGAGGGTTTGTTTTGTTTTTAGTAAAGTTGTAAAATATACAGGCCTGTGCTTTGTGTCAGAGGGAAGTAAGGTCTGTGAGGGAGCCACATCCAGGAAATGAAGGTTTCTGACTTGGGCAGAAATGGTATAGACAGTACTGTCCACAAGGATCTGAGAATATAGGAAAAGAATGAGATTGGACTTGAGAAAGAAAATGGAGTCAGAAATGTGGCTCCAAATCAAGAACGAACTCTAATTGGAAACATAGATGTTTAAGTAATTGACAAAAAGATAGTGATTGAATTCTTTAGAATGAGTAGAGTTACTTGTTCATTAACTGAAGGTATTCATTAGCCCTCTACTATGTCCTGCACTAGGCATCTCAGTCCTGAAGAACATGGAGGTGTATAGCCCTTGATAGTATGGGGTTGGTCTTTTAGAGAGACAGTTCTTAGAACAAACCATTAACTAAGTGATTGTCCCAAGTACTTAATCATAGTTGAAATACGTACTGTTATAACAGAAAGGTCTGATTTATTCTGTAGAGACTGGGCAGAGGTACTGGTATTTAAACTTAGTCCTAAGGAATAAAAAAATAGGTGAGAGTGAGTGTTGATGCAGACAGCCTGACCTTCTCTAGGAATAGAAAGTGTGAATAGAACATGAGACTGAAATGGTAGGCAGGATCCAGCAAAGGGTTTTAGACTTCATCTTGAGGGCATTAGGAAACCAAGGAGTAGTTTGAAGCCAGAGAATGGCATGAGATGTGCATTGCTTTGGCTCTTAGACCCTGAATGAATAAGGTGGCCCGAAGCTGTTGCAGTAGTCCAAGCAAAGCAATGACGAGACTGAACAAGCACTTGATGGTGAACCCTGAGGAATAGGAAGGTATACTTATGGAAAGTGTCCTTAAAGAGATGAAGAACAGGCAGGAAAGATACTAAAAAAAACTAGAAGATTAAATTATGGAAGCCTGAGGTAATCTACCAACAAAACAGTATTGAACAGTAGATTAAAAAGAGTCCATTAAAGTTAGCAGTCTGAGGGCCATAGATGCCCTTAGTTTCTGCAGCATGGATAGACAGGCCAAAAAGATTAAAGAACAAATTGGCGATTGTAAGAAAGTAGAGTCAAGTAGTATGGGCAAGAATCTTAGCTTTGAAGAAGAGACAGAAGGCAAGGTAGGATGCCAGGGTAATATCTTTTAATGTTTTTTTTTTAAAATGTTTGTGTAATAGATGCATGCGATTTTAAAAACTGAATGCTGTAAAAAGCTATATATGGAAGTCTTCCACCCTGTGACCCACTTTCAATCGCTCTTAACATCTTTTAGAAATTCCCTGTATATAAGCATGTATATCTCAAAGGAGGTTTCATGTTATTTTACTTTTTAAAAAGAGAATTTTACATGCTTCTCAGTACCAGTTGTATGGGAGAAACTGAAGAAATGGGAGAAAAATAATTGATGAAGGAAGTTCTTCTCTTCTACTGTGTCTAGCCCATCTTACCAGTTCTGCACCCTGGAAAGCTTTAAATTGGGAACAAACATGCTAGTGAAAAATGCTGGAAAGAGGTAGTGGGATGGAGACCTTGAGCAAAGTAGAGGAGTTCTGAAGAAACCAATTTGGGAAATGCAAAGAATACTATCTGGGGGAACAGTTTGTTAATGTTTTAAACTCATGTCTGGGGTCTAAGTTGAACTTAATGTATGTAAATTGTAGTTGTGTTACTCTCAGTGCTGTGTGGTATTTCTGTAGCAGTGTTCTTGCTATATCATTTCTTCATATGGAGTAATTTCTGATAATACTGTGAATATTGATGTGTACTTAGCAGTGAAGCATCAGGGTCCTGTGCACATCGATGGTATTTCTCTATCAGTAAGTTATGCTGAGGAACACTCTCCACAGCTCTGATGTAGAGAATGCAGGATCGCTAATGTGTACATATGGCCTGATACTGACACAGAATAATCCATAGGTCTCAGAGGCTAATAGTATGTAGCTTCTGGTTTTTGAAGAACTAGAATAACATAGAAATCATTAAATTACAACTTGAATTTTAGAAATCATGAAAACAACTCCTTAAAAGGACTTCCCCAAGGTCACATGGGTCACTTCTTTCAGGGCAGGATCTCTAAGCCCAATTCTTATAGCTTCTCTCTCTGTCAGTCACTGATACACAATCCATTGACCTCCTGCTGACCGTAATAGTTTCCAGCCATGCTCACATAGGCCCAGCAGTGTGTCATCATAAGGGTCAGGCTGGTCTACCATCAATTTTGAATATGAAGAGTACTTCATAACTGGCAGAAAAAAGTAGCTAATGGAAAAATAGGAAATTTTTTGTCTTTTATTCTTTTTTTCTTTTTTTTTTTTTGTGGCACTGGGGATTGAACTCACAACCTCGCACTTGCCAGACAGGCAGTGCTTAAGCCACTGAGCCAAACTCCTGGCCCTAGTTTTCTTGAGGCAGGGTCACACTATGTAGCTCAGGCCGGCCTTGCGCTCGCGTTGTAGCCCAAGGCAGCCTCGAACTCACAGTGTTCCTCCTACCTCAGCCTCCCAAGTGCTGGGATTAAAGGCGTGCGCCACCACGCCCAGCTTTGTCTTTTATTCTAATAGATATATAATTTTTAAAGCTTAGTTGTTTGCTACCATGTGGGCTGTAGACAGTAAACAGGTGACAAAACAAGTACTGAAAAACTGAATTGCAGTCTCCAGGTTAAGATTAATGGGTTGTATTCTTTTAAGAATTCATATAATTACTGTTACGATTTTATACTGCACACATGCTGGTAGTTACATTTTTGGCTATATAGCCAATAAACATTTAGTCAAAGTCTGAGATGATGGGCTGTTGTACTTATTCAGGAGTGACGAAGAATAAAATTCCATCCCTTCTCACAAGTAGTTTATAGTAGTTATAATTTATAGTTTAAGTTAGAAATTGGAACAGAAGGAAGTTGGCAGTGTCCCTTCATCTTGGGCAAAAGATGTTATATAGAAGAGCTAAAAGGTGAGTAGAAAAAAATAACTGATAAGTAGGTTTTCTCTTATATATAAAAAAAAAATGAGACTAAACTAAAAAGTGTTCAGGAGGTAAATTAGACCATTCTAACTAGGGAAATCTTTGAGAACAAACCACCAAAAGGGTACAAAGAAAAGTGCGATGTGTTCCAGTATTAGTGATAGATAGTTCAGTGTGGTGGGAGGGTAATGTGTGACTGGGGCTGCAAGGGGAGGTTGAGCCAGAGAGGCGTAAATGACCAATTTAAGAATGACTTTCTTTTGTTATAATAGCAGACTTGGGCTTTATTCCATATGCTATGGGAGAGTAAATAATTGTTGAGCAAAAAAATAAAATAAGTGGTTCTGTGGATTTTTTAATACAAAAGTTACACTTTAGTCAAGAAGGGCTGATTGGAAGATTAGACAAGAAGTCCACCTCTAAAGAAACCTGACGGATTAGATTTAGGAGAAGGAATTGAGGTTGTTTTCTTGATCTTCAGCTTCTGTGAGTAGGTAGATGGGTAAGATCTACCTACTTACCTGGTGAGGTATACAGAAAAAATAAGTTTGGGAAGGACAGTGGTATTTTCGGGATAGGTAGATTGCTTTAGGAACCTATTGGACATCAAGTAAGCTACTAGATATATATGTAGGGTTGCAGATAAAGGTTTTATTTGTTTTATTTGTTTGTTTGTTTGTTTGTTTCTGTGGCACCAGGAATCAAACTCACAACCTCACCCCTACCAGGCAGGTGCTTAAGCCACTGAGCCAAACTCCCGGCCCTAGTTTTTTGAGACAGGGTCGCACTATGTAGTTCAGGCCGGCCTTGTGCTCACGTTGTATCCCAAGCTGGCCTCAAGCTCACAGCACTCCTCCTACTCAACAGATAAAGCTTTGGGAAACATCGGCATATAGTTTAAACCACTAGAGTTGCACAGAAAGAGCTACTTAGAGCAGGATTCTTAACCTGAAATCCAAATGTTCTGAAATGACTCAAAATGTTGAGGGTAATTTTTGTTATGGGAAAGTTCATAGCTTCCATCAGATTCTCTAAAGGGATAAATGTTTGGTCTGAAAAGGGGAGGGGGACAAAGTCCTGAGGATCTGCATTGTTTAAATGATAGACAAAGCACTCCGCACAGAAAATAGAAAAGGAACGAAAAGGAAGAGAAAATCATGGCAGTAGAGCCTGAGGACTGGTCAGGCAATGATGCTGTAACCAAGAGGTCAGATTAAATGAAGATCAAAGAATTCATTGGTTCGGCAGTAAGAAGATTAGTAAAATTATTCCTGATTAGCAGGCTGGAGTTAAATGTATTTTATTTAATGAAGCTCCCCCAGAAACACATGGATTCCAAGAAGTGTAAGAGTCATTGGCCTACAGTAAATTTCAGATAGCCCAGCCAAGTGTGCAAAGGTGTCTGGAATTTGCTCTTGCCTTAACATTACCATTTTATCTTGATTCAACATTCTCAACTTTAAAAGTAGATAAATCCATCTCTTAGCTGTTTCTGGATACTTTGTGCAGTCTTAGCTTCAAGCTTTTGCTTATGTTTCTCATCCTGTCTGCCATCTTCCTTTTCCAACAAATTCATTCTTTCAGAGTTCTACTTTCTCTGTTCCCTGATTATCTGACCTATATTGATATCCCTCTTTATGTTCTAGTGATATTGATTGTCTTATTTCAGCATGTAAAATTATATTGCCTTGGCTTGCTATTTATTTCACATTATTGCCTTCTTTTCCCAGAGTTTTATTCCTGACAGCTTGTAATACCTTCATATCTTCCAGTGACCATTCATATACTCACTATAGATATTAAAATATCTTAATGAATTTAACTGATGGCAGATACAGTAGGGGAGAATGTCTTTTAAGAAGAAATTCATATAAATACATTCTAAATTACATAGGAATAATTTGTAGACCATTTTTACCACTGTATTCCATTTCTGTAGGTAATCAAGAGTTGAATACATACCAGAATAAGATAGTGGGGCTGGGGATTTAGCTCAGTGACTCAAGCACTTGCCTGGTAAGCGCAGGGTTGTGAGTTCAATCCCCAGTACCAATAAATAAATAAATAAGATAGTGCTATGTAAGTATGAGCTTTTTACTTTTTTTTTTTTTAATTTTAGAGTTTTTTGTTTTTGTTTTTTGGAGGTAGTTTTTGTTTTGTTTTGTTTTTTTGATACAAGGTCTTGCTATGTAGTTCCAGCTGGCCTTGAATTTCCAGCAATTCTCCTACCTCTCCTACCTCCTGAGTGCTGGGATTATAGGCATTTGTCACTGCATCTGGTTGAAATTTTAGGTCTGTTGAATTAAATTTATTTCATAAGTCAGTGATTCTTTGTGTGTGTGTGTGAACATGCTTTTCAAAATAGAAAAAATATTTTTGGATTTTAAGTAACATATGATTATAAAAGACAAGTCTACAAACCAGAAATAAAATATTGCCGGTATTTGTATACATTTACCGAAGGCATTCTTTTTTTTTCCCTAAGCATAGTTATTAACCATGAATTAAGGAGGTACCAATGTGATTAACATATAAAACCTTAGTCCCTTAAAATACAGTTGAATCATCTGAAAGTAAAGAACACAACAAATTGTTTTGAATTAAATTCAGTGATGTCAGGTTTTAGTTGTGCTGGTGATAATCATTTAACTTAAAGCCAGTGTTTCTGTTTTTTTCTTTGTTCTCTGGCAATATTTGGCATAATTCAGGTCTGTGATAGGAAGCACTCACTGTAGCAGGGGGAAAAAAGGACAGGTCATTTTGCTTTATTATGGCATCAGAAATTAGAATTGAGGGAACTAGATATGGTAGATACTGCCAGGCCAGATCTCATATCTGCTTCAGTGTAAACAGGTACGTGCTAACAACAGTCCCAAACTTTTCCCTGACAGGAGGAAGAAATCTTTCAACCTTAGTGCTCAGTTTACACATACTTCAGTGTACATCTAGGTTTGTGTGTGTGTGTGACCACAACGTGTATTTCATCGAAATAACAGTTTTTGTGCATATTCCCAGACCATAATTCATAATTGGTTGATTGTTTTGACAGTGGTAGGGATTGGGCCCAAGGCCTCATCCATCCTAGGCAACTACAGTGAGCTGCACATCCCTTTCTTCTTGGGTTATTTTGTTTTTGTTTTTGTTTTTTTGTTTTAGAAAGAGGCTCATTAACTAGCCCAGGTTGGCCTCAAACTTGCAGTCCTCCTGCCTCAGCCTCACAAGTACCTGGTATTATAGGGGTGCGTGCCACCACACCCAACAATTTAAAGCATTTATAATTTTATTTTTTTTATTTTTTTATTTTTATTTTTTTTTTTTTGCGGCACCGGGGATTGAACTCACAACCTCGCGCCTGCCAGGGCAGGTGCTTAAGGCACTGAGCCAAACTCCCAGCCCTTGTTTTTTGAGGCAGGGTCGCACTATGTAGCTCAGGCCGGCCTTTCGCTCGCGTTGTAGCCCAAGCCGGCCTCGAACTCAGAACGCTCCGCCTACCTCAGCCTCCCGAGTGCTGGGATTAAAGGCGTGCGCCACCACGCCCGGCCATTTATAATTTTAAATATATATATTTTGACCAGTTTTCAAAAAAGAGGCAAAGTTCTTTTAATTCATAAGAATTACTGCTTGTTCAGTAGAATATAATAAAATATTAAAAATACATGTACATACTTGGACTGGGCATGTAGCTTAGTGGTAAAGTGTTTGCACAGCATTCATGATGCCCTGGGTTGGATCTCCAGTACTGAAAAAGAAAAGAAAAAGTCCTAAATACAAAGGTATAGGCAGTAGGGATAAATTCATCATGGATGAGTCACAGTGATCCTTAGCCCAATTTGTGCCTCAGCAATATGCCAAAAACTATGTGGCTGTACCTTCCAGGTCACTCGTCATGAGCAAATTATTAGATTATTAGCACTCTTTGAGGCCTTGTGTTCAGTCTCAGCACCAAGAAAAAAAAATGGATGTTAAAGCAGCTGTCCTACACATCATTTATATAAAATCTTCATTAAAAATTTCAGAGAAAAGCAAATTTATCCCTAAATTTTTCAGTATTCATGAGTTAAAATGATAATTAAAGTCGGTCAAGTAGAGTTTAATCACTTTTAGATTTCAGAAGCATTTTATGAGCCTATTTTACCCTAGGGCACATGGATATGTGGATATTCTAGAGGATGAAAACAAAAGATGAATGAAAGAACTTATTTATTATACCTAACTACTGGTTTCTTGGTGTTTATTTTGCAGTGCTGAGGATTGAACCCAGGGCCTTTGCACTGAGTCACATCCCCAGCCCATTGTTTTGTTTTGTACTGTAGACATGGTCTCACTGAGTTGATAAATTGCCCAAGCTGGGCTTCAATTTGCAATCCTCCTGTCTTAGCCTCCCACAGTGCTGGAATTACAGGCATACACCACCATGACCAGCCCTCAGTGTCTGTTTAAGAGAAACTTAGTGTGTAAGGCATTACCTGATTTTAAGGAAAGAAGATAGTTGAGTCAACAGGGTAGAAAGACAAGGTTCCAGGCTGCTGATGGCCAGCAGCAGTCTAAGTGATAAAATACTTGATTTGTGGTGGATTGAGTTGCCTGCTGCCTACCCCAGTCATGGCTGAGTATAAAGGCCAGAATTTTCCATAACGGTACTGTCCAAGGAAATATAAGGTGAACCACAAGTGTCATTTACAATTTTCATAATAACCATATTAAAATGAAACAGGTGAAATTGTTTAATCCAGTCTATGCAAAGTATGTCAGCATTTAATTGGTATTTTTTAAAAGTTAGATACTGAAGTGGGGATGTATGTGGCTCAGCAAAATAGTGCTTAACTTACAAGTGACAGTTCCCTGAGTTCAATTCCCAGTACCACCCTCAAAAAAAAAAAATTAATTAAAATTAATTTTAGAGTTGTACTTTTTTTGTAGAATCTCTAGTGTGCATTATACTTAAAGCACATCTTTCTTTTGACTAGCAACATTTAGTTTTTCATGGCTAGCAGTGACTATATTGGACAGTGTGTTTTCAGAATAGTGAAGAAATATGTGCCCATGACATTAAGAAGTTCCCTCATGTCCAGTGGACATACTAAATTGTGGGCCTTAAAATGCTGGCCAAGTAAAACACCAACCTGGGTCATGGATAAATACTTTCAGGACATTCGTATGACTTATACCTCATCTGTTAAAACTTGTCATTCTACATGTTAAGAAAAGTGATAATGGGTAGCTTATTCTTTAAAACATTTATTTTAATTGCAACTGTTATAATCTGACATTTTCTTTTGTATTTTAAGGATATGGAATATTATCTTGTAAAATGGAAAGGATGGCCAGATTCTACAAATACTTGGGAACCTTTGCAAAATCTCAAGTGTCCATTACTGCTTCAGCAATTCTTTAATGACAGGCATAATTATTTATCTCAGGTAAAGAAAGGCAAAGCAATAATTCCAAAAGACAACAACAAAACTTTGAAACCTGGTATTACTCGGTATATTGTAAAGAAAGCTAAACAAAGGATAGCTCTGCAAAAGTGGCAAGATGAACTCAACAGAAGAAAGAATCATAAAGGAATGATATTTGTGGAAAACACTGTTGATTTAGAGGGCCCACCTACAGACTTCTACTACATTAATGAATACAAACCAGCTCCTGGAATCAACTTAGTCAGTGAAGTGACCTTTGGTTGTTCGTGCACAGATTGCTTCTTCGAGAAATGTTGTCCTACTGAAGCTGGCGTTGTGTTGGCCTATAATAAGAACCGACAAATTAAAATCCCACCTGGTACTCCCATCTATGAATGCAATTCAAGATGCCAATGTGGACCTGATTGTCCCAATAGGATTGTACAGAAAGGCACACAGTATTCACTTTGCATCTTTCGAACTAGCAATGGCTGTGGCTGGGGTGTGAAGACCCTTGTGAAGATCAAAAGAATGAGTTTTGTCATGGAATATGTTGGAGAGGTATGTTCAGTTAATCACATAGCAAATAATGTGCATGTAAGTGTTTTTTGTGAGGTATGATTTTTTTGTTATTGTTGTTGGTTTTTTTTTTTTTTTTTTTTTTTTTTTTTTTTTTTTTTTTTTTTTTTTTTTTTTTTTTTTTTTTTTTTTTTTTTTTTTTTTTTTTTTTTTTTGAGACAGGTTCTCACTATGTAGTTCAGGCTGGCCTTAAACTCACTGTGTAGCCCAGGCTGGCCTTGAACTCAGGGCAGTCCGCCTCAGCCTCCCAAGTGCTAGGATTATAGGCATGTGCCATACTACACCTGGTGCATATTAAGGTTTATATTTTTGAAAAGTTATCTTTTTATCTCATTAACATAAATACTTGGTACATTTTTATATTATTCGCAGATTATAGAAATTTATTTTCAGGTTTAGGAGTAGATTTCACTGGCATAGTTAGAAATGTAAACATCATATGAACAAAAAATATGTATATTAACAAATTGATAATCGTTTTTCAACCAGTACCCATTCATAGTTACTGAAAATAGTATGTATAAATTTTAAAATACAACAATCTTTGTTTTTGAGATGGAGTCTTGCTGCATAGTCCAGGCTGGCCTTGAATTTACTGTGTAGCCCAGGCTGTCCTCAAACTCACAGCAGTCCTCCTGGCTCACCTCCAGAGTGCTGGGATGACAGGCATGTGCCACCACACCCGGCTTTGGTTTTGTATTTGTCTGTTTTGTAAGTCATTTTTATAAAGAAATCTTAAGAGAATAAGATCAAAACACATGTAGACTTCAAAACTTGGAGGTTGCACCTTACTTCATTTGTTTGTACAAATACGTTTAAGTTTAGCAAAAGTCTGTTTTCTGTCAACATGTAAGATATATATGGATGTTTTATGTATTATAGAATACACAAAAGCATTTGTTGCAGTCATAAGAAAATCAGACTGTAACTCAGCCACTTTGAACTGCAGACTTCTCTAAATTACCAAATACTGAGCAACCATTTATTTTTATACATGTCACCTATAAAAATAAAAGTATTTACCATGTGCCAGATATTATTCTAAGCACTGTGTTGTGTTAACTCACTGATCCTCTCAAAACTATGAAATAGTGTTATCTCATTTATTATAGATGAAGAAACTAAAGTCCAGAATAATTGAGGAATTTACTCAGAGTCACACAGATGCATAGTAGTAGAAAGAAGAGCCAGGAATCAAAACTCCAGAATAAGCACTGTCCACTGTATCAGACTGCCTCCAACTATGCTGCGCCTGGATAGAGTAGAATGGGCTGCATATCTGCGATTGTCAGATCTGGTTTAAGTTATTAAACTGGTTTAAGTTATTAGACATTGCTGTACAGTACTTATATTCTGAAATTAAGTGAGATCTCTGTTTTGATTCTTATGTTTTTAGACAATGGCAGATTATTGTAAAGCACTGTACAGAAACTGATTTAGCAGTGTGAAGGCACATATGTAATCCCAGTGCTCAGAAGACTGAGACAAGGATGACCACGAGCTTGAGACTGGCCTGAACAATATAGTGAGACTGCATCTCAAAAAGAAAACAGAAAACTAGATCTTATTCAGTCACATTTCTTCTTTTGGCTTAATGAAATGGTGACAGCATGGATCACTTTAGACATTTTTGGATTCTTGAGCTGATCTTTTGATAAAGCTGTGTTAAGAACAGAAGTGTAATGTTTGTGCCTTTCTGTCCTGCACAGTTCTCCTAGTTAGTGATACTGGGTATCAAACCCAGACCTTATGCATGCCTGGCAAACACTTTGTCACTGTTATATCCCAGCCACTGGGTAAGGTTTGGTTTGGTTTGGTGTTTTGTTTGGTTTGGTTGTTTTGAATTTTAGAATTTTATAAATACCTGTTCTGCAAAATTTCCATGGAGTTGACAGCAAATTTAACATGACTTTCTTTCCAGTTTTATAAATTGTAGTCCTTTGCATTCACTTTTGTCCAGACCTATAGCTGAATAGTTTTTGAGACAGGGTCTCGCTGTGTAGTCCAGACTCGCCTCAAACTCATGGCCATCCTCTTGTCTCTGCCTCCCAAGTGCTGGGATTACAGGCATGCACTGCCACACCTGACACGTATAGCTTTTTTTGTGTGTGTGTGGCACCGGGGATCAAACTCACAACCTCGCGCCTGCCAGGCAGGCACTTAAGCCACTGGGCCAAACTCCCAGCCCTAATTTTTTGAGATAGGGTCACACTGTATAGTTCAGGCTGGTCTTGTGCTCCCATTGTAGCCCAAGCTGGCCTTGAACTCGCAACGCTTCTCCTACCTCAACCTCCAGAGTATTGGGATTATGTATAGCTTTTTGAACAGCCTAATTATAATGAAAATAATACAGTGTTTCAATTTGTTGCATCAAATTTTATATAAAAAATCATTCTTTGGTACCATCGTTTTTCCTCCCTTCATTTTTCCCACTTTCCATCTACCTCTTGTTTGAGTGTTGGTTTTGATAACACTTAAATTTCTTTTTAAAATATGTAAGAATTAATGTATTATTTAATACAGTGTGATAAAAACACAGTTATGGTTTAAGTAAAGGACACATTGCCATTAATCCCTCTAAAAACCTTCCCCCTTGTTTCAAACTGAGCCCAATCTTCCCATTTTCCAAAGCAGTTCTTGAATCCTCTTTTCTGAGTGTTCTTAGTTACTTTGTGGCTGCCTCAGTGTCCCTAATCAGTTAAAAATGTTTATCTTTCATTGTTATTTTGATTTTGAGGAAGAGCCAGAAGTTTAGACAGTGCCAGATCCTGTGAATAAGGTAGACATGACTTTTTATGAGACTGCCTTTCCATTGGATGTTACTGGGCAGCAGTTTTCACTGTACCATTTTGATCATACCTCACAAACACACAAAAGCCAGGCATGGTGGCACACACCTGTGATCCAGCACTTGGGAAGCTGAGGAGGAGGACTGCCATTAGTTCAAGACCAGCCTAGGCTGCATAGTGAGTTCAGGGCTACTCTATACTACACAGTGAGACCCTGTCTTGAAAAAACAAAACAAAAGACAAGAAAGAGGACTTCCAGAACTACCAAAAATAGTAAAAGCAATGGGAAAGTGTGTTTGAAGCTGGGAGCGGAGTGGGGGCTGTATTTTGAAGGGATTAATGGCATTGTGTCTTTTACTGCAGTTTATAAAATTTCAACATTCAGTTGTATATTTGATCACATTTTGTATCTTTGTGGATGAATGTTTCTTCAGTTCTGCCATAGATATGTAGTAGTTTTATTTCTCTCTAGGTAATCACAAGTGAAGAAGCAGAAAGACGGGGGCAGTTATATGACAACAAAGGAATCACATATCTCTTTGATCTGGACTATGAATCTGATGAATTTACAGTGGATGCAGCTCGATATGGAAATGTGTCTCACTTTGTGAATCATAGTGTAAGAAGAAATACTTAAGTTGTAGATAAGACAGTTAATTCAACTTAATAGTTTTTAATGATTTTCCATACTGAAAAGTAATTATCTTTGAACTGTGGGCCCTTCCCAAGTATTTTTGTATGTGGGCCTTTTCTGCTAAGTTGTTCTATTATTGCTTTGTTAGGAAGATAACCAGTCATATGCTTACCAAATGTGCTGGGTGTTTTGCAAGAATCTGTACACACATTATTTCATTTAAACTTGACAGTAACTTCAAGGTAGGTAAAATACTTTCATATCCCAGGAGAAAATAATAAGCAGGGAAGTTAAAAAGGTAGGTAAAATGTTTAAGGATCACATGCAACTCCATGAATGTCTTACAGAAGTTAATATAACTAAATTTCAGAATGTACATCAGTTTGCCTTTCTCCACATTTTTCCCTGTCCACACAGTTTGTTATTTACCATTAACTATAGTCCAAAAATAACAATGGAAGATTTTAGAAAAAGTCATAAGTTTTAAATTGCAAGGAATTCTCATTAAAATGACAAAATCTCATTGTCCCATCCACCTTGATGAGGACATAAATCATTTTGTGCAACATAGTCACAGTGCAGTGTATATTCTATCTGCATACTTGTCATTAAGTACGTGTTTTATTCAGCAGATGAGTTGTTACAATGTCATAGCACTTGTGTTCAGGTAACCCTTATTTTACTTAATACCCCAAAGCACAAAAATAGTGATGCCAACCATTTACATAAGGCAAAGAGAAAACATAAAGTGCTTCCTTTAAGTGAAAAGGTAAAAGTATGATATTTTGAAAGAACATTTATGTAACTTTTATTATAATTACATTATAATTGTGCAATTGTTATATTGTAACGCAATTATTCTATTTTTAGTTATTGTTAATCTCTTACTGTGCCTGATTTGTAAATTTATCTTAAGTGTACATGTGTAGGAAAAAAACTAGTTGTGTCAGGTTTGGTACTCTCTGTGGCTTCAGATATCCACTGAAGTCTTGTACAAATAAAAGATATTTTCTTAGATGTAAGCATGTTAGCATATTTATAAAATTTAAGGATTTATATAGAGTATTGGAAGTATTTAGAATTTTCTAAATTATAAATTGGTATCTTTCCTAAAGTTTTAATTTGTGTTTGAAAGAAGTTAGAATAGAACTATAGTCTTAACTCCAGAATCTTATACTCTGTAAAACTGTTTCCAGAAGTAAGGGGATTGGGATGTATAACTCAGTAGTAGAGTGCTTGCCTGGCATGTGTGAGGTACTAGTTCAGTTCTCACACCACAAAAAAAAAAAAAAAAAATTATTATTGGGTACCTACTAAGTGCCAGGTGGATAAGGCTAGTGCGTTTAATAGTACATATCACCATCTTACAACTGTTACAGGTAATAAGGAAACTGTTTCTCAGATATTAAGTTCTATTGCTGACTTTTATACGAATGGAGCTGTGTTAAACTTCCGATGAATTGCATACCAAAAAACTTGTCTGTGAGTAGCAGTAAAATATGAAAGACATTCTGACTCCCTTGTTAGATTTGTGATTTTCTTAAATTTTTGCTTAAAAGAATTCTTAGTCATAAATGTACTATAGTCATCCTTCTATATCCTCGGTTGTCATCCCTCGGCAGTATCCCAGGATATTGGTTCAGGACTTCTGTAGGTACCCAAAATCCTTTGATGCTCAAGTCCCTTTATAAAATGACATATTGCCAGGTGTGGTGGCACACACCTGTAACTCCATCAGGAGACTGAGGCACCAGATGGAGCTATATAGTGAATTCAAGGTCAGACTGAACTACACAGTCAGACCCTGTCTCAAAAACCAAAAAATAAAAAAAGATGTTTTCATACATGTTCTCTGTTTACATCTTCTCTGGGTTACTTATAATACCTAATGCAATGGAAATAGTTGTTATGCTGTTTAGGAAACAAGAGTGTACATGCTTAGTAGCACTTTTTTCCCTCCAAATATTTTCAGTCTGAGATTGGTTGAATCTGCAGTTGATTCAGTCCATGGATGCATAACCTGTATATACAAAGGCACAACTGTACTCCCAAAATGGATTGTTTCAAGAACACATATTCTGATTTCTTAGTACGACTACTAGATTTCTCTTCTTGCCTGTTCTCTAACAGAGTTCTCAAAATACTGAACAATTCTGAAAAGTTTAAACAGTGAAACTCCATGCAATATAAAATTTGAGTTTCATGGTGTTGATTTGACTTTTTAATATGATTATTCTAGTGCTTTGAAGTATGTGCCTTACTGAAATAGTTACATGATAGTTATGGGATTTGTATTCACACCCTCCAGGAAAATAAGTTAATACTAGAGGAAGGAAACTGACAAGCACTTCAGTAATTGTTGAAGTTGTGGAGTAGAAATTTGCAGACTTATTGTATTGTTTTCTCTACTTTCATGTCTGTTTTTAAAAGTGAAAACAGTATTTTTTAAAGTGCATGTCATAATATACAACTTAATTTAAACTACAGTTTAAAAGAATACTCTAGGAAATTAAAGATTTTTATATGACATGTAAAAGAGCTCATTCATGTCACTTAAGTGGGCTCTAATGTTTCTTTTTAGTGTGACCCAAATCTTCAGGTGTTCAATGTTTTCATCGATAACCTCGATACTCGTCTTCCCCGAATAGCATTATTTTCTACAAGAACCATACATGCTGGAGAAGAACTAACTTTTGATTACCAAATGAAAGGTATGGTTTTTAAGTACAGTTTCATAGTTTCATATTTCAATATGAAGAATCACATCAGAGTAGGAAAAGATCACGACCATCTGCATCAGACTGGTAAGAATTGAAGATGTAAGAGTTCGTGATCTTACTTAACATCTCAAGCTCATTTGATAAGCTAAAGCTAAAACCTGTATCTGCCTGACTTGGCCAGGGAATGGTCTTCCTTCTAAGTCACCTTGCCTCCTGACTTTTTCAAGACTTTCATTTTGGAAGCTTATTTACTCTTAACGTCTTTTCTCAGTATTATATTACTTGTATTAAGAATTGTAGAATGCTCACCTAGCATGTGTGAGGCCCTACATTCTATCCTTAGCACCACATACATGCACAAAAATACTTTATTAAGATGTATATTTACAAAACTGAAAATATTTAAATCATAAACTTATTCCATTCTTTCTTGAATCTTTTAAAAAGAATGTTTAATTCTGTTTGTGTTATTGTGACAGTATGAATATTTTGCTTTTCTGAGAATGATGTCAAGTCCTTTCTATATTGATTGCTTGGCCTCACTGTATGTGCTTCGTGTGAAAAGAATGATTCTGTGTTGGATTTTCCCAGTAAGTGTCACGTCACTGCTTTGGGAGTCCATTATCAAAAATATGGACTGATATGTAAGTAGCACATCTCCTTAGCACACACTATCCTTCAAGAAAAACTGCAGTGAATTGCCTCTCAGTATTCACGTTCATGAGTACAAAGGGAAAGCCTAATGTTTTTTGCTAGCTACTTTTAAAGTAACAGGAAATTTAAAATTCATTCTCAGTTGTCTTACCTTTCTCCTATTTCTCTTCTCTTCAGGTTCTGGAGATACATCTTCAGACTCTGTTGACCACAGCCCAGCGAGAAAGAGGGTCAGAACTGTGTGCAAATGTGGGGCAGTGACATGTAGAGGTTACCTCAACTGACTGTTAGAGAAATACAGCTAGTGATCATGGTAGTTTGGTTTT
The DNA here is from genome assembly GCA_004363535.1 of Dasyprocta punctata. Taxonomy (NCBI): domain Eukaryota; kingdom Metazoa; phylum Chordata; class Mammalia; order Rodentia; family Dasyproctidae; genus Dasyprocta; species Dasyprocta punctata. The sequence goes on along the minus strand of RJWM01002246.1, from coordinate 48,645 downwards.
TCCTAATGTTAACACTTTTAAAAGTATTGGACTCTTCATATTGTCAAGATCATACTATGTTAATTTACAGTTTGTTTCAAGACATCTGCCAAGTATGTTACTGTTGCTATGAAGAAGACACAAGGTCATATAGGCTAATTTGAAATGGACCTCGTTGGTGGTTAGATACCAGATGTGGAAGACACTACCTACAGATCAGCAGGCATACACTTAAGAAGTCTGTGAGCAGGAAAAGTGTGCCCCTTTCTGTGACAGTTGCTGAGATGAAACATTCACCTTGCCATATACTTTGATTTCAAAAACAGTTAATTCAGTTTGGACAAATACACAAGTTCTGGTTTTGTTACTGTATTGTCATTCCTATTAAATACTCACTGTTCTTGCTTTTGAGATAAATAGGTGACACTGAATTTATTTTCTTCTACTTTTTCATTAAAACACTGTCATCTTAATGATACAAAAATTTAAAGTATAAAATATTTCAGCTTGATTTCATGTTTTGAAAGAACCTAAACCATTATGAAGATTGTATGTCTAAACCTGTAATTCAAGATTTTTTATTCTACAGAAGCAAAACCTCCAAAAGGTCCTGAGAAGTCCAAAAGGCTGGTCGTTACGCTTTAAAAGGACAGGACAGGAGGGCCTACTGAGGAAGCAAAGCACTCTGAGGGCGCTGCGGTGCCTGGATTAGGAGATCCATGTCGAGCCCCTCCCACCTAACTTGACCCCAGCTCCCTGGGGAGCAGCTGTTCCAAGTAAATGTCTTGCTCACTAACACACACCCTCTCATTTCAAGCAGTTTTAAGGTTTCCTTTCCACCAAACTGTTTTCATATTTTCTGCAGGTTCTTCTTTAAAAGTCATCTATATTTGAACTGGTAACTTGTTTTATACATGAATTTCTAGATGTGATAAAGCTAATGTTGGCCAAAGTGTGTGCGTGAATTGAGACCTTTTATTAGTTGACCTACTGTATGAAGAATGAAAAGGAAATTTTTTCCACCTTTATAGTAAAACCTCTATCAGGAAAAGTTTCCATCTCTGATGCTGGAATTTCTCATGGCGTCCAACATGAAGATAAACGCAGTGGATTAGCATTCAGTGTCCCTAATTAAGTCTTGCTAAGCCAACTGTTCTAGGTTTTAATGGCCTGTAGTAAGCAAGCTTGGGTAAAACTGAATTCAAGAATGCAGCACTTCAAATATCTTAATTCTTAACCTGTTTTTCAGGGAAACTATACTTTATTCATTATATTGCTATCACATGACTGTGCTCTTTTAAAATACAGGATAAACTGTTTGCATGTTCTGGGCCTTGTGTCTGCTAACCAAAAATTGCAGGATGTGTCAAGAAAAAAATACATTTTTTAATGACATTTCTTGTGTTTTCTTTATGAAAAATGAGTCAGTCACAGTGTTGGTGGTGAGAAACATAGAGTTATAGGTTGGCCAAGCTTACTCAAGTTATTATTCTTACAGGTTTATGATGTAATTTTTTAAAGTTGCTGTTTTACTATCTAATTATTTGATCTTGTCTACTTATCTGTGTTTAGAGGGGAAAAGACTGTTTTCTGCTTTGTCATGAGAGATTTCTTGGCCTTTTGAAATTTTAAATACATCCTTATGTAATATTTCTTCGTAAATATGAAGCTTAACTTACACAGTAAAGTAATAGAAACTGTTTAAAGGAAGCTGTTTGGGACTTAACTATTTGGAAGTTAACATTTGAGTTTCTTCATTTGCATTTGCTAAAGATACCAAAATTTGTTCTCAATATAAAAATTTTCAAAGGTAATAGTAACAGAGCAAGTTTAAAATGCACACCTACAAGTTGTAATGCCATCATTTCCAGGATGTATGTAGGACTGTGATACACAACTCAAACTGTCAAAATTTTCCTCTTACATGCAAATTTTATTTTATTTTGGGTTTTGAGACAGGGTCTCACTATGTAGCCCAGGCTGGCCTTGAACTCAGTGATCCTCTTATCTCAGCCTACTGAGTACTGGGATTATACCCAGGTGCCATACGCCTGGCCAAATATGCAGAATTTAAACTGTACTTCTTTTAGCTCAGTAGTCTCTCCTTAAGCAAAATAAAGTGAATTTGGCATTTGCCATGACTTAGCTTTTGAATACTGTGCCAGGATTTCTAAAAGGCTGAAGATACTACTCTGTTGCTGAGCACTGACAAGATTAGCCAAAGATTTTTATATAACTCCTTTAAATGGTATTTTCCTCTTTAGGGTCCATTCATTTGAATGTTAAAAGTACAATTTGACAGGATAGAGCCTATACTGAAATTTGTTGAACATTACTCACCAGGTACTAGAATGTACCGTGGTAGGGTTTGTCTGGAAATGCAAAGGAATTTTAGAGTTCAAAGCTCCTATTTGTTGAGCATGGCTCAGGTCCTGTATCTACACTTGTGTATTTCTCATGAACCTCTAAGACTGGTGCTGTAGTCTCCACATTCCATCCCTATAGAGCAGGTTTAGGCTGGTTAGGGAACGTTAACATGCCCAAGATTATCCAGCTATGCCAGGCCACAAACTGTACTTATTTTTCGAAGTATTTCATCTTCAATTTCAGGGAGACTGAAAAAAAATCAAGTTTATATTTAAACATTTATATTTTGATACTCTTCTCTAAGGGGAAACATGGCTACACTGGATTTCTTACATATCTTGGCATTTGGAAACACTTGTTTCTTCACTGTCCTCTGATTTATTAGGTAAAATCAGATCGCCGCTACAATTAATACTGCTCATTTTTATTCTGTTTTTGAGTGGCATCCCAGCATTATGCTAATTAGACTTTGATGTCTAGTTGCTCGTATCTGAATCTTGGACTTGCCCCCTTGCTAGTTACATGAACTGACCTGTGTGCCTTCGTCTTCTGTCTACCTCAAAGGGGGATCGTGAAGATTAAAGGAATATATATAGTGTATGTATGTAAAAAACATCAGTTACTACTCTGCTCTAAATCTCTGCATTAAAATCTGATAATCAATACAAGAATGTTGATTATATTCTTGTGTTCTTTGCCCCTTGAGTTCATTTACCCAAATTCACACATAAACAATGAAAATGATGGTATAATTATAAAATGCTAGAAGTACATTAACCAGAAGAATGTTTACAAGCATTTTTGGAATACCTACTTTAGGTCATAAGGTATACTATTAAGATTAAGTCTTACCAGGTATGGTGGTGCACACCTGCAATCCTAGTACTGGGGAGGCTAAGGCAAGAGATTCACCAAGGGTTTGAGGCCAGCCTGGACTACATAGGGAGTTCAAGGCCAGCCTGAGAAAGAGCCTGTCTGCAAAAGAATAAAATTGTCTTTTTTTTTTTTTTTTTGGTACTAGGAATCAAACTCAGGACCTCATACTTGCCAGGCAGGCACTGTGCCACTGAGCTATATCCCCAGCCCTAAGTCTTAAGTATTGTCAATGTACACAAATACATATACTAGTAACAGTGTATTATGACTGACTCTTGTTACCCTAGTCTAATGAGTGCAGTATTTTACGGTCTAATTACTATGCATTGTGGAGGTGGTGCATATCTTGTTTTAATCTGCAAACTGTGATTCCAACTTGTGAGACTCCACAGAAGCGGAAGTGAATGATACGTTTGCTTTTTTCTTAATTCATGAAATGTCAGCATACCAAAGTATTTATATATTTATGAAATTTTATTAAATCCTCACATACAACCATCTGTGAACTTTAAAGATGTTGACTCACAGAACACACTATAGCCATTTAATTCTTAAGGATTTTCTTTTTACACTGTAATTTTTATAGTTAAAAATTTTACCATTGTATTCATACCATGGTTTTTAAGTGACACAACAGCTTTTGGGATACGGTGCTGTTTTTCCCTAAAGCCATCAGTTTATTGCAGGAGGTCCAAGTTTATTCTAATTTAAGTGTTTGTATGACCCAAGATAGTCTGTCTTTGGTATATGCTCATATGCACTTGAGCTGTGTTCTGCTGTTTAGGTGCTGTCAGATCCAGTTACGTGGTAAGGTTCAGTTCCTCTATATATCATGATTCTCTGTATATATACTAGTTCTTATACCAAGAAAAGAATGTTACAACCTCTAAAATTGTGCATTAGTTTGTTTTTGCCTCATGTATTTTGAAGCTATTAAGTGCATAGACATTTAGGATCTCAATGAACTGGACCTTTTATCATTAGGAAATGGTCTGGTATTATAGCCACTCCAGCTTTAAGTTATTGCTTACATGTTATATCTTGTCCCCATCCTTTTATCTATAAATAGCATCTGAGATGAATTTCTTGCAGACAGCATGTAGTTGTTTTTCTAACCACGTAGTCTTCCTCTTAATGTGTGTTTAGACCATTTACATTTAATGTAATTATTGAGATATTTAGATTTAGTTCTGCCATCCATGTGTTATTTTTCCCCCATTTACCTCGATTGCCTGCCTTTAGTTTTGGGGGTGTTTAGTCCTGAGGATTGAACCTATGACCTTTGCACTGAGCTATATCCCTGCCCTTTGGAGACAGTATCTCATTAAGCTGCCCAAACAGGACTAGGACTTTCCAGCCTCTTGCCTTAGTTCTGATATTACAGGTGTGTGTTACTGTGCCTGAACAATTTGTACATTGTTTAATTTCACTGTACCTGACCTACTGAAATAGTAGACTTAATTTCCTGTAAAAGCTTTTTAATGGTTGCATTAGAACAAGGTGTTCTATTTCTTAACTATCCAAGAATCAGTGTTTTCTTTTTTCAAATACTATATTCTCACCTGTTGCCAGTTTCTCATATAAATACTGTAAATGTTCTTGTTTAGGTAGCTCAGCTTCTGGAGTTGAGGGAATTTCAAAATCAGAGGAGCTCTGTGAATCTGTGTATGTGCTATGATTTGGCAACCTGTTTTCCTCAGGTATGTGTTTCCCAACACTAGGAGCTATACTTAGGTCTTGATCTCTGCTTTTCACATCACTGGAGGTATCCTTTAGGCAAAGAACATCTTTTTCCATCTCAGAGGCAGGTATACTGTCCTTGACTTTATTGTGGGCAGCTTTGTTCAAAAATGCAGTATCCCCATTTCTGTCCTGTGATGATAGCAAAACAGTATCACCCTGGCTGTCCCAGCCTTGACTTCCTTGTTCTGTGATATGCGTTGACTGAGAAGAATTCTGGGAGGAGATGTGAGTTGATTCTCCATCAGAGTCACTGAAAAGCCTGGGTGACTGAGATCCCCCCATCTCTGTGGAGGAAGGGAAGTTTTCCAAACCCTCATCTGTGACATTGTCATTTCTTTTGAAGAACACTTCCCATTGGGGTACATCTGCATCAGCCTTTGGCTGGGAAAGCATTACAGGGTCCTGTAGTGAGGCTAAGAGTTCTGATTCTTCTTCACTTTCACTGTTAGATTCTTCACAATCTATGAAGTTGGCTAAAAGAGAGCTTTGCACACTTTCCACTTCACAGCATCTTGTGCTTTGTCCCAGTTTTTCAGCCTGCTTTTGTGGTACTGCAGTCAGCAAGACAACCTCAGGATGAAGAGTCAGCTGGTATGGCATCTTGTGCCTTAAAGGTACTGGCAGCAGGTCATCAAAAAGGTCATCTTCCTCCTCTGTGAGACAAACAAAATTATTTATTGGAAACAAGGCAAAGGAAGTCACTTTAATTTGTAGTGTTTACCTACATTTTTGGTTCTTGGAATTGAACAGAGAGGCCCCCTTTTTTGTCTGTTTGTTCTTTGAGATAGGGTCTTGCTATGTAGTTCAGTCCTTGACTATGTAGCTTCAGACCTATGGTGATCCTCCTGCCGCAGCCTCCTGCGTGCTGGGATTGCAGGCATGCACAGTGACACCAGGCAAGGAAGCTGCTCTTAGAAATTTAAAAGATCTTTCATTCTTGGGATAATCTGAACAATATAACCTTCATCCTTCTGGCATTTTTAAAATGCCACACTATTAGTTGAGAATATAGGTCAGTGAAAAACTTAAATACAGTTTTTTATATCTCATCCCAGAGTGTTTCTGGAGAACCACATGACTTCCATTTGCTTGTCAACCAGGTTTCCAAACCCTGTGTGTGCTCCAACTAGTAGGTGCTGGGTAGTTGGATGATTGAATAAAAAGATGTTACTTTTTTTCACTAAGGTTTCTCTTTGTGGATATTTTGATATTTTGCACACAGACTATGACAGGTACTTGAGAGAGCATGCAGGATAAATCAACTTCAACCAAAATACTGAATAAGCCACATTAAATGTCAAGAACTAAGTCAACAAAATTGATTTTTCCTGAATTTTAAGTATGCATACAATAAGCCCAGTTCACTTTAATCGTGAAAAATGAGGAATCCTGATTTGGCGAGTGAATTTTTCAAGGAATCGGGATGAGAACAAGCATTTTTCCGCTTTTAACACTTAACCTGTGTTGAAGAAAATTTAATGCCATGTCTACTACTGAATCTGAAATTGTAATGACCTGCTTCCCAGTGATAAAGGATGAAACAAAGCACTGCATTTTAATGGACCGTAGAGCCTACTGCCCAGCTCCCACTGTACTGAGGAGAGACAGGCCCGGAGAAACAGCAGGCCAGTACACAGGCCAGACCAAACTGAAAGGCCGCTATTCTGTTAGGGTTTATAATTGATCTTACCATTCATTGCTAAAGGATTTAAGGTGACTAAAATGTTTAGCTGCACTTAGAATCACTGTAGTATCCAAGATAAGGTTTTATTTTATACCATGGGTTATGATATTTTAGTTTTGATACTAGTATATCAAAGTCATCTTTTTAGAAAATGGTTTTGTGCTCTCTTAAGTTAGAAAATCCTATTTTTGGATTGTCACAGACCAGTACTATGTTTCAATTGTTATCCTTCATCAGAACATTTTTACATCTGCTTGCTTGTACATATCTTAAAAAACAAAGTTTCTACACTTGGAAGTTTACTGAGTCATTATGCTGATAATAAAAACACCAAGACTCAATGAAAAAAGGATAGGTGCCATAAATAACTCAGTTTCCACCACTATAGTGATGTCTAAAAATTGGTAAAATCATACAAGAAAGCAGTTAGGCAACATGTGTTAAGGATTTTCACTTCTACTGTTCAACCCAACTATGGGATGCAAATCACACTTATAAAACTTATTTGTTCATTATGTTGTTTGTAAAACAAGTACAAAAATTATCTAAATGTATGATAAAAAGTAAATGTTCTTAATTCAAAGACTGGATGGTCATGGAAAGTAATAACACAAAAATTTCCCAACAAAATAAAGTGAAAAATATACATATATACAGAGACACATAAAAGTGATACAAGTTGCTTTTCAGACTCTGTGCACCTATATAGTTTTACAGGTATTACACTACGGAAATGTTTTCATCCTTAGCTTAAGACCTCCTGCCAAGTGTCCTTCCTGTCCCCTACTACCCTGTTTCTACCTAAAGGCTGTGGTCCAACCTCTCCACAGTTCATCTTCAAGAGTCGTACACAACCAAACATCAGGGCATTACTGCAACACTACAGTTACTATTGTTCTCAACATTCTGGACATCATTACTGAATTTTGTAAGTATGTAACTGAGCATAAAAAAGGAAATACATTAAAATGCTAATGGAAATAATTTGTGTCACTCTATGTAATCTTTGATTTTCTAAATTATGGTATGTACTATGGTTGCAAGAAGAAAAATCATAAAAGAGGTCTAAAAAGAGGTCTATGATGCTAAGTATAATACTGGTAACTATTAAATTATATAGAGGAAAAACATCATGAAATACAACTTTTTTTTTTTTTTTTTTTTTTTTGCGGCACCAGGGATTGAACTCACAACCTCGCGCCTGTCAGACAGGCACTTAAGTCACTGAGCCAAACTCCCGGCCCTGGTTTTTTGAGGCAGGGTCGCACTATGTAGCTCAGGCTGGCCTTGTGCTCGCGTTGCAGCCCAAGCCGGCCTTGAACTCACAACACTCCTCCTATCTCTGCCTCCCAAGTGCTGGGATTAAAGGCATGTGCCACCACGCCTGGCTAAAACACAACTTTTTAAAAGGCTAAGAAGAATGACTTCTGAGCTCACCCTCAGATTCTGAGATAACACAATCTGATTTGATAGGTGTGCTGACATTGGCTTGAATCAATGAACATTCTAAGCAGGAAAGTATCTGAAAAACTTGTCAGCAAACTTTTAGAGATGACAACAGAAGTGTTGAAGCATACTCACAACAATAATTACAAAGTCCTGTACAGACATGGGCTGTTAAATATGATGATGTTGCTTATCAAATTCAACGAAAAACATCTAAAGATAACATTAAAGTTGTATAAAGAGCTGTACCTCTACAAGTGTAAGAAAAGCTATCAAAGTTACTGTAAAACCTGTCCATTAAAGAACAACAAACATACAGAATCTAGGAGGAACAAAAATCAAAGCTAACGAAAGGCAGGAGGGTCAGGCACAAATGAACACTGAGCCAAAGATTCTTAAGCTAATGGCCTGATCCAAAAAGACATTGCTCATCAAAAACAAGGGTGGATGAGGTGGATGCATGAAAGTTACACTGTGCTTTTTCTTTTCTTTTTTTCAAGAAGAAAGGACTTCTGGTATGCCTGCTAATCTGCAGATGGGGCCTCAAGGAAGTAGCTAAAGAACGGTAAATGGAACCTGAAGGGTAGGCCTTCATCTGAGAGGATCAATTCCTGTTAACACACCAGAGAACTCCAGCTCTCCTACTGCTGTGTGAGCATGAGAGAGATGGGCCACACAAGCCAAGATGGAACACTCTGCAATGAAAGCTACTTTGTCATACCCTTCATCTTGGACGACCAGCCTCCAAAACTATTAGAAATAGATCTGCCATTTAAGCTCCCCAGAATGGTATTTTGTTACAATACCTCCAGCAGAATAAGACACTGTATGACCCAGAAATTCAATCCCTCTGTAAACACATCTATATAAAGATTGGTACTTGAACTTTTCCTAGCATAATTATAACTAAAAGATGAAGTCATCCTAAATGCCCATCAATTAGTGAACAGATAAAATGTGGCATACCCACATAAGGGGAATTACCTGGCAATTCAAAGAATTGATGTACTGATACATGTAACAGTGAGGGGGAACCCTGAAAATATGAAAGCCAGGCATTAAACCATGGGGTGTATAATTCCATTTATAGGAAATGTCCAGAACAGACAAATCTCAACACACCACAGCTTGTTACAGTTCAAAACAAAAACAGACATGGAGTTTATAAAACAATGTATGACACAGCACGAAGACTGGAAGAGAAAAACTGAAGTATACTGATGTCAGGGTCTCAACCACACTTGGTAGTAGTATAGTACTTATCTTTTCACTGTATAAAGATGTATATTTATAAACTGGGGGTAGTGGTACACACCTGTAATCCTAGCATTCTGGGAGCCTAAGGCAGGAAGATCACAAAGAGTACTGGGCAAATGCTGAGGACAGATACACACAGAAAAGAGAAAAGGCTATTCACTGCCTGGATGAATCCCATCTTCAACCATTTAAACACATACACAGAGGAAGTAAAACACCCAGATTCCTTTTCCCCTTTCTCAGAGAGCAAATCTTTGTAGTTCAGTAAGGTTTGAGCCCAGCCTAGGCAACTTAGTAACTTGGCTAAGATCCCATCTCAAAAAGAACTGGTAAAATAGTTCTGTGCAGAAGTCCTGGATTCAATCTCTAGATCCAAACAAAAAACATATAAACCACACACACAAAGTTACAGCACATATGCTAACCAAGATTAATGAAAACCTTGATCTAAAAGGCAGAAAAAGAATAAAGAATACATGGAATGGCAAGATGATACATTTAAACCTAATCCCATCAACAGTTACAGTTTAATTGATCTAGGCATTGAGAAAAGACAAACTTTCATACTGACTAAAAAATCAAGACCCACCAATATGCTGTCTTCAAAAAACCCTCTAAAGACAAGTTAAAAATACAGAAATGGAAAAGATGTATCATGCTATTAATGGTAATCAGAAGCAAATGGAGTGGCCATAGTATCTGACTGAACACTGCAAAACTAAGAATCCTACCAGGAGGAAGGTCATTTTCTAAAGATAAAGGGTCAGCCCCTTAAGAGGACATTAACTTGTACGTACCTAGTAACAGTGCATAATTGTAATTGGAAATTCAGCACAAATATATCAGGAAGAACAAATCAGAACACTGAAGCCTTGAACGTTATCAACTAACTACCACATTTTGCTCAACAGCAGGGTACATATTTCTTTCATGTACAAATGAAACATTTACCAAGATGGACCATATTCCATAAATTTAATAAGTCATACAAAGAATATTCTCTGACCATAATGAAGTTAATATAGGGAACAACAGCATTATCTTGGAAAAACTTCCCCAAATTCAAAAACTAAACTTCTAAATTACTCCAGTGTCCAAGAAAAAACAAAATATTCCAAAATGAAATGAAATGGCCAATCTGGGAAGCTGTTTAGGAAGGTAGCTTGTGGCACTGAGCGCACAGCAGAAAGGCAGGTCACCGCCTGCAGCTCTCGCCGTGTGACAACAGCTATTTCTCCACCAAAGGAGTGAAAACCCAGAATCCTACCCTCTAAATCAGGCTGCTGTCAGCCTGCACATCTCTGGTCAGAATCTGAAGTCCTGATTCCTGCTTCATGTCTTACCTCCATTCTTCACTGAGTTAACAAAAGTAACAAAAGAAAGAAGGCAGGAATTTACAGAGAAAATCCATTTCTGTAACACCACTGGTCAATCTGAGGAGAAATAACAATAAAGTCTCCATTTTCAGCATTTACTTGTACTCTAAAGGAAACATTCAGCAAGCTGAGAGTTTCACCCTTGTTTCATGCCTGTGAGGGACAGCAGACTCCTCTCAGGAAGTCTGAGACCCAGGAAGAAAATCACAGGACAAGTCTGGGCACAACAGGGCCACAGTTACTCTGCCAAAGGCCACATCCATCAGACCAGAACACCCCCAAAAGGCAGCACCACCCCCAAAACCATTCTTACCTGAATCTAGATGGACTCTTCTAGCTCTCTTCAGTTTTCCAAGGGGTTTATACTTCGGCTCAGTATTTTGAGAAGACCGGCATAAAGGCTTTAAGCTGAAATGAATCAGAATATTTGAGGTTTTTTTTTTTTTTTTGGAAAAGCTGCTGGAAGGTAAGCATCATAAATGGATTACAAAAGCCTAGCCATAGGCAAAATCATACGAACGCTTTTAAGAAGTGAAAACAGTGTTTAATAATTCAAATCATTTCAATATAATAAAGTGGTGAGGGCCAGGGATATAGCTCAGTGGCACAGTGCCTGCCTGGCAAGTGCGAGATCCTGAGTTCAATTCTTGATACCAAAAAATAAAATAAATAAAATTAAATTAAATTAAATAAAGTAGGCACTTAAATGCAACACAGCAGATGCCTATCTAACTGTTAGGACTGAGGGCAACATATTCAGCAAAGAGAAATTTTGTCCATGCAATGCAGAAAAGTAGGTCTCTATGTAAAACACTATTAACTAACAATGCTACCTTTCAGCATTCAGGGAGTAAAGTATAGCTAACTGCTTCCCCTTCCCTGTTTAATGAGTTTACTTATATCTCCAGGATTCTGGAAAATCACAAATTTGATCTCTTCATTCTACAGCCATAGGCCAAAGCCAAGAAACAGAAATAAGACTTGAAGAGCTGTATCACCAACTACTTCCTTTTGCCATCTGCCAGCAGCCTGGAGGATTATATATAATACACCACCCGAACACAGACGCTCCCTGGAGAAACTGATCTACAGCTACCCCAACTTCACAGCGTCACCCATGTTCCTGGGTTAACAAAATATTCTTGGATCCATGTGTTCTATGACTACCCTCTGCAGTCATTCTCACTGTTCTCCCTGGGTAACTTCTTTGAAGTCATGTTATTCTCCACCTCACCACCTATACCAGATTGCCTAGTACAAATCCAAGAATGGAAGTATATATTTAAACAAGCACCCCAGTACAATCAAGTTTAATTCTACAAGATATTTAAATCTCAGCCATTTTTAAAGATTAGGCTTCTTAATTCTGTTGCCTCTGCTTACTATCTTATCTAAAATTTTCCCTCCAGTATCAAACTTCTTGAATAGTCTATCTCAGTAGTCTCCATGTCCTCTCTTTTTAGCCACTTCTCAACAACAATCTGGCCTAACTCACAAGTCTACTGAAAGTGCTCTCACTGACTGCACACAAATGACCTAGTTACCAAGGCAGCAGGAGACCTCGTAGTCCCCATATAATTTAACTTCTCAGACGATACCCACTGATACCCTTTACTTGGCCATTCATGGTCCTCCACTGTCTTGATCACTCTGCCTGCATCTTATTCAAGCTCCTCTCTTAAAGCATTGCCCAGAGTCCTGGCCTCAGCTTTTTCTCCTCACCCCCTCCTGGCAACTTTCCCTGTCCTTGTGGTTTCTGTTACTGCTTATGCTGCCCATCCTAATCCTGTGGAAGGACTCAGGAGCTCCATCAACATGACACTCCATGAAGACTGCTCTTGCATGTCCTCCTCAAAGTCTCTGGGCAGACTGCCTCACACCAGGCCAGATTCCTTCCTGATCCACAGCAGTGTGTATACAGTGTGCCTCCTTTGACACTCATCCCTTCTGAAGCACTCAAGAACTCTATGTGCAAGATGTATCTTAGTCATCTTGTATGCATCCCGAGCACAGGGCATAACAGAGAGCTGGCACTAAAATACATAATGCATGTGTGAATGGAACGTAATAGCAGTAAGATGTCGTGAGTGTACTGACTCCATTCGGTAAATACCTTTACTGACCACCTACTTGGCACACACTATTATCGCCAAATCCCTGAGAAGCCCAACAAGTAGGCATCAATGTACACTCCTATACTGATGAGAAATGCCCAGTTTGGAGACAGGATCTGGCCAGCATCACACTGAATGTAAATAACAGAACTAGGATTCAACTCGAGACAAACTGTACATTCTGCCACAATTATGAATGAAAGGAAAAAATTGAAGTGAATATAAGTTCAAAAACACTACAACAGAAACAGGTTCTAGATTTGTAAACTTTCAGGCAGAATTATCTAAGTCTGCTTCTAAGCCAAGAGCCACTAAGAAACAACACAAGTTCCACAGGTAGTAACTACTCACGTTTCTTGAACTTTATCCAGAGTTGTGCCTACCGGAATGACATTTGGATACACATTCACAGGACAAATGTAGCTCAAGAAATCTTTAATCTAGGAGGAGAATGACATGACTCAGTTACCACTATCATGAGCACTTGATGTCAGAGAGGACCAAGGTGGGTGGGGTAGGAGAAGCAGCACTTTACTGCTGTGCTTCTCAGGGCTCATGAGCAAAAGCAATGCCAATGCCCAGCGCTCACTGCCCAAACCCTCATCCCACTAGGTCCTAGCATCTAAAGTCCTAGCATCCCAGTGGGCCCTAGCATCTAAAGTCCGCTCAGGGACCCCACTCTACAGTAGATGCTCAGAGACTCTCTAATTAATAGGATTTAAAGAGGCAGTTACTGATTTATTTATGGAGTACTAGGGATTGAACCAGGGCCTCATTCATGGAAGGCAACTGCTCTGCCACTGAGCTAACCCTACCCCTTTAAAATCTGATTTTGGGACAGTATCTCACTAAGTTGCCAAAGCTGACCTGAAACTGGGATCCTCCTGCCTCAGCCTCCCAAGTGCTGGGATGACAGTTGTGTGCTACCACACCCAGCACATTTTGCATTTTAAATTTGAGATCGGTTTCCTTCTTCAAGAAGGTTACCCATATTTAACAAATTCCCTTTCAACAGTTAGAATATACTTGTGTATAACTAACACACACAGGAAAACAAAGTCTTAGAATTACATCTGGGAGGCTACACTTGATCCGTCACTATGGTTTCTTCTTGTGTTGAACACTGCATTGGTCACTGACCCTGCATGGGCTGGTGGACTCCAACCTGTCCCACCATCACATGTGGGCCCTGGAGTCACCAGGGAAAGCACAATGCAGTCAGCCTGGATGGACGATCCTTCTCTAGAGCCTGCTTAGTAGGCTCAGCTGCCAGGGTCACTCCCCATAGCTGGCTCAGAGCGACCTGCCACAGCCCCTCCTGCCCCCTGGACAGGTCCTCCTGTCCCCCGTGGGTCTGGACGGCTGGGGACACAAGGCTGAGGCCGAGCGCACATGGCCTTCAGAGGAGAAGGCAGTGATCACGGGGCAGACTGTGAGTGCAGGGGCTGCCAGCAGGAAGCGAGCCAGGCTGGGACCCACTCCTCCTCAGGGCCTGAGACAGCACAGAGAGCTGCCTTTCCCACAGTTCTACTCTACTGCACTGACAGGCAGCTATGGCGCTGACATCTTCATCTCTCCAAAGTCCTGAGTGCTGAACAGGAGCTCTGTGACTCCTCCTCACAACAGCTCGGCAACCACGATAAACCCCCACGTAGTCGCTTTCTATGTCTTCACAAGTTCGTGAGCTCCGTGAAGCCACCTAACACCGAAATCTCAGACTCTTCCCCTACAGCACCAACCAGACAGGACATGTGAAGTACTGGGCCTCGTACCTGATTGGTACCTGGAGTAAACACTCAGAAAACTAACACAAAAATTGTTACTCCTTTCTGCAACTGAAATCACTGGGTCGCAAAGTCACAGCACCCAACTAAAGCACCAATCAGGAGGTAAGAGTCCAGGAATTCAAAAACACTGTAATCCTAATTTTTTAAATGACTGTTTTACCACAGGGTAAAAGGAAAAGTCATCTGTCCTTTAGGCATTTTTCATAATCAATGTCTTTTGTACCTTCAGAGGAGGCAGGCAAATAGAAACCATTACTTGCTTTCCTACAACCTACTTGATTCACACAATTAATCCAAGTTGAAGCCTGGTATGATGGCACAAACCTGTAATCCCAGCACTCTGGGAGGCTGAGGCAGGAGGATCACAAGTTCAAGCTCAGCCTGGGCAACTTGGCAAGTTAGCAAGACCCTATCTCAAAACTTTGTTTTAAAAGCGGGGGCGGGGGGCTGACACAGTTCAGTGCAAAGGTCCTGGGTTCAATCCCCAGTACTGAAAAACAAATACACAAGCCCCACATCAAAGCTAACAGAAACCTAAGGCTTTTGAAGGGAATAACGATCAGAAAATGAGGTCGAGCCCTACCAGATTCACTACTTCTCATACAGGAAGTGGCCACAAGAGACAGACACCCAACAGAGGACTGTCCTCTCCTACTCATGCAAGGTGATAGTCTGTCACCACTGCCAGCCTAACGTAAGTTACTGTCAACTCTCAGTAATTACACTCCACGAAGTCACCACAAACACTGATTTAGCAAACACCAACCCACTGTTACCAGGGGAAATACAGGGTGACAGTCCTGAAAACTTCTGGGGACGTCAGCCAGTTTTACCAGCCAGTTAATACAAAACCTTGCTTATTTGTGTTTCGGTTTACAAACACCTCATTTCACACTGTTTACTCTTCGACACTGAACTCACAGCAAATGGCAATGTAACTCATGCCTGGATGGAGCTTATACAACATGTGATGTGATCAAAATAGACAGTGAGGTGTAAATTCTTCAATGTATTACAGTAGAAGAAATACTGCTGTTAATCCCCCTCAAAATAGAACACACTTATCCTCTCATTCTTGCCACTTTCTGAAGCAGTTCTGGAAGTCTCTCCTGAGTGTCTTTATGAGATGTTATAGCACAGTAAATGCTGCTGCCCAGTATCATCTAATGGAAAGGCAGGCTCTGAAAAACATCGCAGTGCAGCCTCCTCAACCTTCTTCCCGAGTTCTGGCGCTGTGTAACTCCCCGGAAGTCAGAATAAACATGGAAGGTGTTCTGAAGCAGTTCAGGAACTGAGGCAGCCACCACACCGCAACTGAAGACATACAGGAGAGAGCACCTCCAAACTGCTCCAGAAGGGGGCGACGGTGACAGAAGTGTGCTGGAAGCAACAGGGAATCTTCTCAGGGGCATTAATGCAATGCTGTCTTTTACTGTAGTAATTTTTAATGTAAATATTTACTGCATTCTTGACCGCATCCCACATCTCCCCTGCAAAAGTCACAGCTTTCGTGTGCTTCAGCACATTACACAGTACTTCAGCACTCCCTCAGGGCCATTGCACATGGTGAAACTGCCAAACAAAGGCATAAAAATATGAAAAGCACGGCATTCCAGAGACAATGAAAAGGAGCTCCGTGTACAGAATGAGAGCTGACATGAGTGGCAGAGCATTGCCTGGGTCCCTGCAACTGGGAATGGCACCAGGTGACCAGATTCGTTCACAGCCTTCTTTGTATCTGCCAGTGCCTCCTACCGCTCAGGGGCACTGACACAGGCTTACAGATAAACTTCAGCAAGGAAGCAAACCCAAAAATGAGGAATCCACACATCATCAGAACCAACTCTTAGCATGAAACTTATAGAGAATGAGATTTAAATGGTAAGACCTGCCCTGGACCAACCAAGGGTCAGCAACAGGGCTGAGTTTACAGGATCCTCTTACCTCGCTGTACGAGGAGTGAAAAGAAAAACAAGCTCTGTATGAACTCTCTCCAGTCCTAAAGAGAAACGAAAATAAACACAAAGTCACCAACAGAACTAAGCTAAATTCTAAACTCTGATCTTTCCCAGTCAAGATATTCCAATGTGAAATGACCCTACATTCAGGAACTTCTTGGGATAAGACTGAACTTTCTCCAGTAAAGGGAATCTATTGTAGACATATGAAACAGTCCAGGGCCAGGGAACGTGACTAAGATAGTAGGATGAGTATAGAAACTCCTCCATTCTGCCAAGGGCTTCTATTTGCTGTGACATCAATTTTAACTCACAGTCATGCACTGTGCTGCCTTCAGCTTTCAATTGTCTACCTCCTCACTAGAGGAGGCCTCCAGACATACTGTCTACTGTGCTAGAGTAGGCTTGGAGTAGTATCCCTTTAGTTTAAATCATGTTTCAATTAAAGACATTACTTCTCACGATTATAGTATATCCTCTTTTTGAGCTTAGGCTAGAGCATGTTTACACTAAACTACGTCAAAACTTTTTTTTCTTCCATTAACAGGGATTAAATCCTGGGACACTCTACTGCCCAGCTGCATTTCCAGGTTTTTATTTTTATTTCCAGATAGAGTCTAAACTGCCCAGGCTAGCCTTACACTTCTGATCTTCCTACCTCAGCCTCCTGAGCTGCTGGGATTACAGACATGTGCCACCATGCCCAGCTTAAGTCAAATGTTTTATCTCCAAGTCTCTCAGAAGATCATACAGCACTGCTCTCTTACCTCACAATCACATTCGTTTTCCTGGATCTTTCTCCAAACCACATGGTAGATGGCTTAATGCTGATTGTGTGCAGTGGGATTTTATTCTTGGAAGTAATCCCACAGGGTAATTTGTTCCACTGATAGTACTCCTCTGCCTAGAACAGATTTTAAAAATACAGAAACATACATATTTTCAACAAATCTGTTAGTAGTCTGTATCTCAAAAACAAGTGTAGATAAGTTTTCAGACATGAAAAACACAGACATGAGAAACCAATCAGATCACTGCAAACTGAGAAACACTCTGCAGAACAACTGGTAAGGACTCTTCAAAGTCACCAATATGAGGAAAGGGAAGTACATGCACAGACACAAATATAAACGCACAAAACGACTAAATACACACATGCAAATCAAAATATGCAGTCAAATAGTCCTCAAAGGTCATTTCTTAACATGTCAGTCTATCTATTGGGCAATGGCCTTAAGTAGAACATTCCACGTTGCTGATAAGAATTCTGTTTTTGTGTGAAATCATGCTTTATTGTAAGGACCAACCAACTACAGGATTTTGGATAACCGGGCTAACGTTATTACTACAATGAGGAGCTAAATTTGTAAATGCTGCACTCACTAAAAACAATATTCAGAATTTGAAGGTACTCTAAAATTTAAATGAAAATTATGATCACTCATACCACTGCATTTGAAGGTAATTAATTAGCCTTAATTAAATGAAAAAGAGAATTAAAGGCAAATTCAACCTGGAAGCCAGATCCCTGGTATTTTCTTTTTTTCTTTTTTTTTTTTTTTTTGCGGCACAGGGGATCGAACTCACAACCTCACACCTGCCAGCCTGCCAGACAGGCGCTTAAGCCACTGAGCCAAACTCCCAGCCCTAGTTTTTTGAGGCAGGGTCACACTGTATAGCTCAGGTTGGCCCTGTGCTCGCGTTGTAGCCCAAGCCGGCCTCGAACTCACAACGCTCCGCCTACCTCAGCCTCCCGAGTGCTCCGATTAAAGGCATGCGCCACCACGTCCGGCTTCCCTGGCATTTTCTAACAGGAGAGGTCTCTGGGGTCATTAACCACCAATAAAAACATGAAAAACTCAACATTTGAAGGAAATTATATCTAAATACTTTTCAAAGGACTGTAAGATAAGTAAAATTTATAAATGTACATGAGTCTCAAGAATAAATGGCTAATAACTCTTAGGAGCCTGTATGTGGGCTATCACCACTCTTCACACTGGCACTTTTATCTTCCCTTTTATCCTTTCTTCTCTTTGTGCAGCCCATAATCCCGCTTGGGGTTTTCCCTTACTCCTTAACTTTTGGCATCATTAAAAAAAGGATAAATGGCAGCAGAGCTAGGTGTAGGGGTGCATGCCTATAATCCCAGCACTCTGAAGACTGCGACACAAGGATCACAGAAAGTTCTAGGCCAAAGGGCAGCCTGAAATTCACAGCACGCCCCTGTCTCAAAAAACAACAACAACAACAACAACAACAAAAACAAAGTAAATAAATAAATAGAGACTCTGGAAAGATGACAGAACAGTAGCCAGCAATAAATCAGTCTCTCCAAGATCTTGAATCCAGACACTGGAAAACAACCTGGGGAAGAAAAGCCGAAGGGAGGTGGGATGCCTAGGACCCAGGAAGAATAACATGGAAAAGTTGGAGCCTACAGAGAAACTGAAGAGACAGACCACAACGCAGGAAAAACACAGGGCAGCCTGCACTTTCTCCACAGCTCCTGGCTCATGGCAAGAGAAAGGAAGCAGACACACAGTGAAAGCAGGGGAACCCAGAGGTCCTCTGGGAGAAATGCACACAGAGCAGCAGATGCTGTGCACTGCAAAAGCTAGTGACTCCAGCCTAAGCATCTGCCATATGCCCTTCAGAGAGTGTCTGGCTGGACACCATTTAAGGAGGGGTCAACTGAACCTGGGAATGGAAGCAGCTGTGGGTTGGCTTCATCTCAGTACCCAGTATTAAACTCCCACAGTGACTGGGAGAGGGACAACCCAAGGAGACATCCAGGGTCAGGGAGCCATGGTCAGGCTGGCAAGAGACACCCAGAGTACTATAAGGTAAATGACTCAGGTCCCACCAACATGACCAGAGGCCAACTCCAGCTTGAATTTCTGTGAATCTCTGAAAAAGTCAATTCCCTAACAGGTGTTGATAATAGCAATAAAGCTACCTACCATAAGTAATTTACAAGTCTCAACACAGAAAACAAAACAAAAATAAATAAAAAATGAAAAAACACAGAGGAAACATACAACCCAACACACCAGAGGCAAATCCAGGGGTCACCGAGGTAGAAGAAGCTAAAAGTCACCCAGCTCCACTTTCTGAAGTGGCAGTAGCAAAAGTAACAAAACAGATGAATAAACCAAACACAGTGAGGCATTACAGAACCCCAAATAGGCAAGATAAGAAAGAAACTAAGGCCTATACTGTCAAGATTCTAGAAATTAGACACAAGAACAGACTATTAAAGGCCATTAGAGAAAAAAACCAGATCACCTATAAAGAACAGCCCAACAGAATCACAGCAGACTTCTCAACACAAATTCTTAAATCAAGAAGCAAAGTATTTCAAGCCCTAAACAAAAACAACCTCTAAGCCAGATTAATGTATCCTGCAAAGTTATCTTTCAAGTTATGAAGAAATAAGACTTAAAAAGAACACCAGAAGAAATTCATGAACATCACATCAGCACTTGAAAAAGTTCTGAAGGACTTTCTCAAAAAAGACAATTCCAAGATTCTGAATAGAATGAATCTATGAGGCAAGCAACTAAATGCAAGAGGGAAAAAAAAGGAACCAACAAGAAAATAATATAATGACAAGGATAAGTCAGTACCTACCAGTTATAACCATCAATGTGCATGGTCTCAATTCAAGAATCAAAGGAAACAGAATGGATCAAGAAACAAGATCCAACAATATGCTGCATATAAGGAACACATTTAATTCAAAAGAAATTCACAGATTGAAAGTCGAAGGATGGAAAACAATACTCCATGAGACAGGAATCCAGAAAAAAAGCATGGGTAGCTATTCTATTTGCAGACAAAGTGGATTTCAAACCAAGGCTGATCAGAAGAGTCAAAGAAAGTCACTACATACTTGTTAAGGGAACAATCCAACTGCCTCACCCAGCAATATAAAACAAACACTAGTAGTTATGAAAACTCAGATAAGCATTTGACACCACATCACAAATAAACAGGTTAACTAGACAAAAAAATCAACAAAGAAATATCAGAGCTGAACCAAACCTTTGAACAAATGGACTTAGTAGATACTACAGTGTTCCACCTGACAAGATCACAATATACATTCTTCTCAGCAGCACATGGGATTTTCTCAAAATAGACGATATACTAGCTGATAACACATGCTTAAATAAATGCAAAGAAACTGAAATGCTCCCATGCATATTATCAAATCATAGTACAATGAAATTGGAAATCAACGGCAAAAGAAATGGTAAAAGTGGGAGGAAATTATACGGATCAGAGTAGAAATTAACACACTGGAGACTAAAAAACAATACAAAGAATCAATGAATCAAAGAGTTGGTTCTTTGAAAGATTAAATAAAATTGACAAACCCTTGGCCAACCTTATCCAAAAAAGGAAAGAAAAGACTCAAATCCATGCAATTAGGAATGAAAAGGGTGAAATCACCACAGACCCTGTAGAAATCCAGAAAATCACCTATACCTATACTTTGAAAACTTACATTCTAGTAAGATGGAAAACACAGAAAAAATGGACAGATCTCTAGATACATATGAATTACCAAAATTGAATCAAGAAGATATAAAAACCCTAAATAACCCAATATCGATAAATGAAATTAAAGATGTAATTAGAAACCTATCAACAAAGAAAAGCCCAGGCCCTGATGGATTCACTGCTGAATTCTACAAGAAATTTAGGGAAGACCTAATACCACTACTTCTCAAACTTTTTAATGAAATTGAAAGGGAAGCAGTATTTCCAAATTCATTCCAGGAAGCAAGCACTACTCTGATTCCAAAACCAGAGAAGGACCTAATTAAGAGAAGTACAGGCCAGTCTCCCTAATGAACATTGACGCACAAATCCTCAATAAGATACTGGCAAACACACTGCAGCAAATCATCAAAAAGATTGTACACCATGATCAAGTGGGATTCATCCCAGGGATGCAGGGATGGTTCAACATACGTAAATCCATAAATGTAATACATCATTGTATCAGGTAATATGCTATGTACCCCCAAGTCCTCATATAATTTTGATGGGGTTGAGTAATTGGTTTGTTACTGGTTTGCTGGCTGGCAATGTGAGTGCTGTACCCGCCCAGGGGTGGAGCCAACATACAATGTAAGGGAAGGCGGGTCTTCTTCTTGTCTGCTTCTGCCTCTCTCTCTCTCGCCAGCAAGGCTTGCAGCTTGCAGCCGCCGTGAATGGCTGCCTTGGAGCCAACTTATGGACTGAAACTCCCGAGAAACTGTAAGAATAAACCTTTCCTTCCCTAATTTTGGGCATCATGTATTTTGTCTCAGCAATGAGCGAAAAGTAACCAAGACAATCATATTAACAGTCAAGGATAAAAATCATATGATTATCTCAATAGACACACAAAAAAGCTTTTGACAAGGTCCAGCACCCATTCATGATAAAAACTCTACAGAAATTTCGAATAGATGGTCTTTATCTCAATCTGATAAAAGCCATCTATGACAAACCAACAGCCACCATTATACTAAACGGACAAAAACTGGAAGGTTTCACTCTAAAATCAGGAACAAGACAAGGATGTCCACTGTCTCCACTCTTATTCAACATAGTCCTGGAAACATTAGCCATAGCAATCAGACAAGAGAAAGAAATAAAAGGAATAAAGATAGGAAAGGAAGAAGTTAAACTAGCATTATTTGCAGATGACATGATACTCTACTTAGAAGATCCCAAAAACTCCACCAAAAGACTTCTAGATCTACTAAGCAGATTTAGTAAGGTAGCTGGTTACAAAGTCAATACCCAAAAGTCAATAGCCTTCTTGTACACAAATAACAAACTCTGAGAGAGAAATCAGGGAAAGAATACCTTTTACAACAGCATCCAAAAAAATGAAATACTTAGGAATCAATCTAACGAAAGATGTAAAAGACGTCTATATTGAAAACTGTAGTACTCTGAAAAAGGAAATTGAAGAGGATATTAGAAAATGGAGAGATAGTACGTGCTCTTGGGTAGGAAGAATCAGTATAGTGAAAATGGCCATACTTCCTAAACTGTTAGACAGATTCAATGCAATCCCAATCAAAATTCCAATAGCATACCTTACAGAATTAGAGAAAACAATCCAAAAATTCATTTGGAACTAGAAGAGACCTACAATAGCAAAAATGATCCTGGACAATAAAGACAAGACAGGGGGCATCACAATTCCTGACTTGAAATTATACTATAAAGCTACTGTGATAAAAACAGTGTGGTACTGGCAAAAAAACAAACCTGAAGATCAATGGAGGTTAGAAGATGCAGAAACAACTGCAGAAACACTAAGCTACCTTATGTTTCACAAAGGTGCCAAAGACATTCATTGGAAGACAGACAGCCTCTTTAACAAATGGTGATGGAAAAACTGGCTTTCCACATGCTGAAGATTAAATCTGGACCTATATCTTTCATCATGTACTAAGCTAAAATCTGAATGGATTAAAGATCTCAATATTAAAACAGAAACATTAAATTTGCTAGAAGACAGAGTAGGTAAAACTCTTGAAGACATTGGTGTAGGCAATGACTTTATGAATAAAACTCAGATTGCATAGGAACTATCGCAAAGAATCAACAAATGGTATCTCATCCTATTGAAAAGCTTTTGCACAACAAGAGAAACTAGAAACAGAGTGAAGAGATAATCACAATGCGGGAGAAAATGTTTGCCAGTTGTCCCTCAGATAAAGGATTACTATAGAGAACATACAAAGAACTTAAAAAAATCAGTCCTCCAAGATTTAAAGACCCAATCCCAAAATAGGCATCTAAGATGAACACACACCTTTCAGGTGAAGAAGTACAAACTGCAAATAAATACGTGAAAAAATGTTCAATAGCACTGATCATTCGAGAGATGCAAATGAAAACAACACTGAGATTCTACCTCACCCCAGAAAGAATGGCGAGTATTAAGAAGTCAACCAATAACAAGTGCTGGAGGGGCTGTGGGGAAAAAGGAACCCTTCTCCACTGTTGATGGGAATGCAGGCTGGTGCAACCACTATAGAAGTCAGTGTGGAGATTCCTCAAAAAGCTAGGACTGGAGGTCCCATTCGAGCCAGCTAATCCCCTTCTGGGTATCTTCCTGAAAGAATTAAAAACATCCTACCACAGCAATACACATGCACCTATGTCAATAGCAGCACAGTTCATAATAGCCAGATCTTGGAAACAACCTAAATGCCCACTGACTGAGGAACGGACGAAAAAGATGTGGTATTTCTATATAATGGAATACTACTCAGCTATAAAGAATGATAAACTGGACACTTTTATACTTAGATGCTCCTTGAGAATATACTTATTAGTGAAATAAATAAGTCACATAAGTGTAAATAAGCATTGTATTGTTTCACTTGCGTGACAAAGAAAGAAAAACTATGTATATGTTTATGTATATAAAAAAATAGAGAAAAAAAAAGCACAATGGCCTCCTTTGTCATCCACATGGCCAGTACAGAAATAAATTCAATGCCTCCCTTCACTGAAAAAAAAAAAAAGAATCCTGCTAAGATGTTGATAGATATTGAGGTGAATCTATAGGTAAGTTTAGGAGAATAAATGTTTTGATAGTTGTCCAATTCACACACATAGTCCTTCTTCACTTATTAGGTTGTATTTGAGTACTTCTGATCAGTGTTTATAGTTTTTAGGATATAGATAGTGAATGCATTTTGGGAGATTTATACAGTAATGTTACTTTGAACTTTTTTGTGATGTTGTAACTTGTGTCTTTACAATTTTACTTTTGAATTGTTCATTGCTTGTATATAAGCCAACATTAGATTTCTGTATATGGCTTTGTGACCTTGTACCATGACCTTGCTAAACCTGCTTGTCTGTTCTATTGATTTTTATGTTGTTTGTAAATAATCTATTATCTACATTAAAAAAAAAATGACAGAAGTCAAATAAACACATTTGGAAATTCAACAATACCCTCCTGAGTAACCAATGGCTCACAGATGAAATTAAGCAGTTTCCACAATTAAACAAGAACATCATTACAACAACATACCAGACCTTATGGGACAAATGAAAGCAGTTCTATAAAGGGAATTTATAGTGATGAATTCCCACATTAGAGAAAACGGAGTGAGCTCAAACCTCTAATACAAGAACAAGTCAAGCCCAAAACTCATACAAGGGAAGAAATTATAAGGATTAGAGCAGAAAACAATGCAATCGAGACTAAGAAAACAACACAAAGAACCAATGAATCAAAGAGCTGATTCTACTGGGCGTGGTGGTGCATGTCTATAATTCCAGCACTTGGGAGGCTGAGACAGGAGGATCACTACAAATTTCCAGTCAGCCTGGGGTACAAACACAATGAAACCTTGTCTCAAAAAAAAAAAAAAAAAAAAAGGAGCTGGTAAAAACAGAAAAACTCCTAGCCAACCCCATCCAAAAAAATGAAAAAGGTAAATCCCTGCAATTGGGATGAAATCACAACAGATTCTGCAGAAATCCAAAAGATCATCAGTACCTATTTTGAGAGCCTAGACTCTTAAGATGAAAATTTGAGAATGGAAAGATTCCTAGGTACATATGAAATACCCAAGCTGAATCAAGAAAACATCAAAATTTTAAATAATCCGGTATCAGTCAATAAAACTGGTAAGTATTAAAAAAAAAAAAAAAAAAAAAACTACAAACAAAGAAAAGCCCAGGCCCGGGGTCGGGGATATAGCTCAGCAGCATAAGCACCTGCCTGGCAAGTGTGAGGTTGGGAGTTCAATCCCTGGTGCCGAAAAAAAGGCCCCCCCAAAAAAAGGCCCCGGCCCTAATGGAATTCTAAAACAACTCCAGAGAAGATCTAATGCCACTACTCCTCACACTCTTTAGTGAAGCTGAAAGGGAAATGATACTTCTAAAGTTACTCTTGGAGGCAAGCATCACCCTGATAACAAAACCAGAGAAGTATCCAACTAAAAAAGGGAAAAACAGGCCAATCTCCTTAGTGAACATAGATACAAAGATCCTCAATAAAATACTGATGAATAGGGTCGGAGATATAGCTCAGCGGCGCAGTACCTGCCCAGCAAGTGTGAGGCCAATTGCCAGTACCCAAGGAAAAAAAAACCTGGTAAATAGAATGCAACAAATCATCACAAAGATTATACACTATGACAAAGTAGGATTCATCCCAAGGATGCAGGGATTGTGTAACATATGCAAGTCAATAAATGTAATACACCACATTAACAAAACCAAGGATAAAAATCACGTGATCATCTCAATAGATACAGAAAAGGCAACTGACAAAGACGAACAACCATTCATTACAAAAACTCTACAGAAAATTGGAATAAAAGGTCATTATCTCAATCTGATAAAAGCCATCAATGACAAATCAACAGCCAATATCATACTAAACAATCAAAAACTGAAAGCTTTCACTCTAAAATCAGGAACAAGACAAAGATGTTCACTATCACCACTCCTACTTAATATAGTTCTGGAAACATTAGAGCAATTAGACAAGAGAGAGAAATAAAAGGAATACAGATAGGAAAGAAAGGAGTTAAATTATCTGTATTTGCTGATGATATGATATTCTACACAGAAGACTCAAAAATTCTACCAGAAGACTTTCTAGATTTAATAATCAGATTCAGTTGCATAGCTGGATAAAAAAATCAACACTCAAAATCAATAGCATTCCTATATACAAATAAACTTACTGAGAGAGAAATTAGGGAAATACACCTTTCACAATAGCATCAAGAAAAATTAAATATTCATGAACCAATCTAACAAAAGAAGTGAAACACCCTTACACTGCAAACTATAGAACTCTAAAAAAGGAGATTGAAGAGGGTATCAGAAAATAGAAACCATTCCTTGTTCTTGGACAGGCAGAACCAATATAGTGAAAATGGTCATACTTTAAAAACGGTTACACAGATTTTAATGCAATCCCAATCAAAATACAAATAGTGTACTTCACAAAACTAGAGAAAACAATCCTAAAATTCATATGGAACCAGAAAAGAATTAGAACAGCTAAAGCAATTCTGAGCAACAAGGGCAAGGAAAGGAGACATTACAATCCCTAACCTGAAGTTATACAATAAAGCTCCATGATAAAAACAGTATAATATTGTGTCTTAGTTCCTTTTCTCTCATTGCTAAGACAAAATATCCGACATTGAAAGTTAAAAACAGAAAGGTTTATTTAGATCACGGTTTGTAGAGGTTTCAGTCTATAATCTGCTGGCTCCAAGGCAGGGTGGCATGGCAGAGGGGCAACACAGAATAGAACCAGCAAAAGACAGCAAAAGCAAGCAAGGGATGACCACAGCTCTTTCTGCCCTTTTATCTCATCTAGGCTACTTAGGGCGGGCAGCACTCGCACCCTTAATTCTTGTGCCCTTGAGCCTAGCACTGCACCATGAGTCAATCCCAACATCACACATTCTAGATCCAAGCACCTCTAAAAAAAAACCCACCAGATGAAGTTTTGGGGAGACATCCAAACACATCCATAACATACTGGCAAAGGAATAGACCTAAGGATCAGTGGAACACAGTACAGAAGATGCAGAAACAACTCCAACCACACTCAGCTATCTTATCTTTGACAACAGGCCGAACAGCTTCAGTGGAAGAAAGATAGCTTTTTAATTAACAGTGTTAAGAAAGCGTCTTTCCACATGCCAAAGACTGGACCTAGACCCATATCTCTACCATGCACTATACTAAAATCAAAATGCCTCAAAGATCTAAATATTAAAACAGAAACACTAAATCTACTGGAAGATGGAATAGGTAGAACTCTTGAAGACACTGCTGTAGGCCAAGACTTTATCAACAAAACCCTGATCACAAAGGAAGGATTAAAGGATTAAAAAGATTTTGCACAGCAAAAGAAACCACCAAAAGACTTAAGAGACAACCAAGTGTGGGCAAAAAAAATTTTTGCCAGCTGTTCCTCAGACAAAAGACTAAAATCTAGAATATAAAAGAACTAAAAAAAATTTGACTCTCCAAATGTAAAAACCCAATGCAAAAATGGGCATCTCAAGTGAATAGACACTTCTCAAATGAAGAAGTACAAACAGCAAATATGTACACAAAAAAATGCTCAGCATCACTTGTCATTCAAAAAGTGCAAACTAACATTATGCTGAGATTCCATCTCACTCCACAAAGAATGACTACATTCAACAAATCAACCAGTAACAAATGCTGGTGAGGTAGTGGGGAAATAGGAACCCTTCCTCACAGTTGGTGTGAGTGTAGACTGGTGCAACCACTGTGGAAATCAAAAAACTAAAATGAGAAGTCTCATTTGACCCAGCTAGTCCTCTTCTTGATGTCTTCCCAAAAGAATAAAAAGGATCATACTACAGTGTTATGTGCACACTCATGTTTACAGCAGCACAATTTGTCATAGCTGAGTCTTGGAAACAGCCCAGATGCCCACCATCAGATGAATGGATTAAAATGGTATTTAAGTACAAGAGAGTACTACTCTGACATGAAGGAAGACAAACTTGAATCATCTGTAGGAAAATGAATGCCTCTCGAGACTATAATCTTAAGTGAAATAAATTGGACACACAAATCTAACTATCACACCGTTTTTCTTGTGGAGTACAGATACTGGAAGGAGGAAGGTGTTCAAATGGAAAGGGAAACAAGAAGGGAAGGTAGGGAGAAGTGAAAAAAAAGAGAATGGAAGGAAAAAATAGAAACAAACCTTTTTGTAAATGGGGAGGGGAGAAGGATAAAGGGAAAGGAAATGAATGGGAAAAAGAAGAGTTAACACATATCATGTATAGGCACAAATTCCCTATGCTGAATGTGATCGTTATGTATGGTAAATACGTACTAATAAAAATTTTAAAACATAAATGAATAGCAGTAGTCTATGACTAAATTTACCTAAATTATAAGCCACAATATTCCATAATTTCATAACAAGTAAATTTACATTATCTCATGTATAGAAATAGATTTTAAAACTCTAAGGATTCATATCCACAACTAACTGAGGTGGATGTTAACAGAACCCAGCTTTCAACTCTGGATCTGACGCCAAGCACCCAGGTCCCCACGTCTGTAAAGTGGTACATCTCCACAGGGAACTGCTGAGGGGCCTTCCTAAAACTGGACTTTCATGATCCCATAAACCCCACAGGCAGGGTGGTCTCACAGCTACCTTGGGGTGGCGGCAGGCGTGGATCTGGGTGCTGCGCTGCGTGGTGAGGTGGTGGAGGATGTCAGGCATGTTCCTGAACATGTCCAGCTTGTCCACATGCACCTGCAGAGGGAACGCAGGCACGCCATTACCTGCAGGGGACTTCCAAGCATAGATGGGCAGCGCAGAGAGGCAGTGAGTTAATACCCTGTCTCTTTTGTGACCCCGTTTTCATCACCTCAGTGCTCCTTAATATCCCGCCAGGACCCTGCGTGCGCATGGACGTTCTCCGATCACGCTGTCATCCCCTGCGCCTGCAGTGTGCGCGTTCTGTGCGTCCATTAGGCTTTATCCCCAATCCTGGCCTGACCAGTCTTCCCTCTTCTCAAAGGTGCATACGAAGGATGACAGAGAGGCAGCGGGGAACAAACTGTACTTGGGAGCAGGGGCCCAGGACCCCCACCGCTACCCCCTTCACTAGCTTAAGGAGCTGGCACAAGTACTTCCCAATGTGTGGCACTCCTAGGTTACTGGCTGACTCATTTTAAAGCATGAAACCCACCAGTCAGGTCTAGTCAAGCTTCAAAGCCAATGAAAAGCAACTAAATTCACATGAAGATTAAAATATGATAAAGGAAGCATTCTCATTTTGAAGTCTGAATAACAGGTTAGAATAATGTCAAATTGCTCTGCTAGTTTTGTTTTGTTTTGCTTTGTTTTGCTTTGTTTTTTTGAGAAAGGGTCTCCCCTGTGTAGTTCAAGTTGGCTTTGAGTTCACTGTGTGGCCCAGGCTGGCCTCAAACTTGTGGCAATCTTCCTACCTCAGTCTCCCTAGTGCTGGGATTACAGGCGTGCACCACTATGCCCTGCTGCTGTGCTAACTGTTAACCAAGGTGGGTATTTAAAAAACAAATACAAGTTGTGCTACTTCCTTAACCTGTGTTCTAATCTGCTGGCTACTTATTTACTAATGACCAATGAGATACAACAGTGAAATTCATTTTCTGAGACTTCTCAGGAAGACAGGTAACTTCTGAGATGTACACACAGAGGTCTAAAAAATTAATTTCACCAAAAACGGGATTTAGCTCAATGGTTCAATCGCTTGTCTGGTAAGCTCCAGGTCATGAATTGAATCCCTGGTACAAAAAAAAGAAGACTGGAAAAGTTGCTACCAATGATTACTTATATCCCTTAGCCAAAAAACCCTTACTATTCTCCTTTTTTAAAAGACTGATCCAAAACTGCCCCCAAAGGGATTTCCAGGCTGAAGAGAGGGCTCCCCCAAGCAGGCTGCCCGTGCGAGGGATCTGAAGCACAGCACCCAGCACGCTCTACTCCACACACCGCAAAGGGCACCATCAGTTTGGGACCAACAGTCATTGCTAGCTCTGTACTTCCACAAGGCAGGCAAGAGGGAAGAGTCAAATGGTGTATCTACGTACATGTAAGTGTGTGGACATGACCGACCACCAATGTGATTTTAATTTAAGAGGCAATTTTAACCTCGAAAACATAGGAAAGGCAATCTCCAAATAAAGATAAGTCCTTCCCAAAATGGAGACCGGACAACTTGATACCAGCATATTTATACAGAAGGATGAAGCAACGAAGCAGCCAAGGAAAGAGGGACCTACAAAATAAAGACATAAAGCAGAAGGGAGGGAAAACAAAGGAGGAACTTTTGAAACTGCAAAAAAACTAAATCCTCTTAGCTTTACTAAAATACCTTGCCTACAACTGTAGCTCCTGGCACAAGTTTGTTGGCTAGTGGAACTAAATGGCACAAAACTAAATAGAATTTAAATATCCAGCTAGTCCCAGGACTTCACTTGGTGGAGTGTCATTATCAAAACTTCATCTTCTCAGCAGCACATAGTGGTCTGTATCTGTAATAGCAAAACTCTGGGAAGCTGAGGCAGAAAGATTGCAAGTTTGAGGTCAGGCTGCGCAACCTAGTGACTTTAAGGGAGACTATCTCAAATTGAAAAATTTAAAAGGGGCTGGGATCTAGCTCAATGTGAAGGCCCAGGATTCAATGCCCAGTAACCATAAAACAAACAAAAGAAACTCCATCTTCTCCATAAAATGTTACAGGCATGTACAAAAATGCCACAAAGAAACTCAACCATTTATAAAATAATTATGAAGTGATAAAAATCCATATTTTCAGGACAAAAAAAAAAAAAAAAAACGTAAAAAGGGAGATGACATGAAAGTAGGAAAGACCAAACTCCGCAGGCTATGGAGAAGAGGGAGAGGGGGTGGACGGGTGGAAGGAACAGGAGAAGCCAGCAGCACAGTACCTGGACCCCCAGTTCCTCACTCAGGTTGGTGAATAAATACTCATAGCCATAAGCAGCTTTGCAGTTCAGCCACACCACGTGATACGGACTCCGAGTGATCCAGCTCCGAACCAGCTCTAAAATGCCACTTAAACACTCCTCCTGGGCGGGATTTTCAAATACATTTAACACATGAAGAGCCCTCCCTCACCTCTTGCTCCCAAGCCTTCGTGGGCTTCCAACCAGGGAGGACGGCAATGACCAAGGTGTCTCTAGCCAGGCACAGCCACCCCCGTGGCCCCTGCTTCCCCAGCAGACCTACCCGACTGGGAATCTGATAAAATCTTGGATCACAGAAAGTAGTATCTAAATACACACTCTGGATGTCTCTTACTCTGAAAGAAAAAGTCAGTGTTAGGCATCTACTATGGTAACATCAGGTTACTTTACAGAGAGAGCCACTCCACCTGGGTGTTTCTGTTCATGAGCTTTCTTGAGAAATGATTTCTACACAATAGCGCACAAGAATGATCCAGTGACTCTGGATCTACTGCTTGAATGGACACACAGAACTTTCCATTACTCTACTTGGAGGAGGAAAAAGTTCACTAGAATTATTGTAATAGGTTTGATTTCTATTAGAAACAAAGGCTTGCATTTGGAGGGAAAAGAGCAATAACACTTTCTTCTCAGTACTGGGGATTAAACTCAGGACCTTCGCACTGAGATACTTCCCTACCTCTTTTTCTATTTTTTATTTTGAGAGAGTCTCGCCAAGTTACTAAGTTGTCCAACTTAAGCTCAAACTCATTATCCTCCTGCCTCAGCTTCCCAGCGTAGTGGGATCACAGATGCACGACCCATGCCTGGCTCCAATAACACTTCGTAAACCAAGTAGCCCTACTTTATATGATCCCGGAATTGCATAAGGCCCAGTACCTTCCCCCAGAGTGCAGAAGCTCCATCCTGGCGGCTTCTCCTTTGGCCAATCTGAAGTCTCCTGTGTATAAGACAGTTCCATTATTACCCTGAAATAAAAACCTGGAAAGAAAATAAACCTCAGTGACTTCCAAGTCTAACATCAGCCCTAAAGAAGCAAATGCTTGCTGAATGCACAACAAGCACATCTTGCCAAACATAGCCCTCAGGACACAGTGTTAATGAAATTTCTCCAGCTCTAAGTCCATCCCCAGCACCTAACTGCCACCTCTTCCCTGGGGGAGAAAGAAATAACAGAAAGCTGCTGTGGTGATTCCCTACACATGTGTTCCCTAATACTCCAGCACTCAGAATCCCATACTGAGCTCATTTCTGCTCAAGGAGACAGAAACCCACGTGACCAGACAGTGCGAAATCATGAGGAACCAGCTAGGAAGACTCCACTCCAACAATCTGATCCTTAACTCAGTGCCCACATCCAACTCGGAAACAAACATTAAAGACGGTGCCAGAAAAGAGTCAAATCTCCCCATACATATTATTTTCCGGCCCCTAAAAACTTATTTCTACAAATATAATGCACATTTACATATAATAAAACAGCAAAATACACGAGGCCCCTTACATAACTGATCCTGGGCAGTGACCAGCTGGTAAGAGAGTCACAACAATCTCTTCCTTCTAAAAAGAAAATAAAGAAAAAATAGTAATGGAAGTTATCATTAGGACTGCGTCTTTTCTCCCCATTTCCTTCATCTCCAAATGCCGGACACAGTGGAACCCTTGTCCACCCTACAACGGACCACCACAGGACTCTCCAATGTCCCTCCTCCTTGTGAAAACATGTTCACTCAAAACTGCACATGAACGTTCATCAAGTGATTATTCACAGCAGACCCCAGCCCCAAAGCGGAAACAGTCTAACCACCCGCCCGCGGATGCGTGGGTGAGCGCGCAGTCTGCCGCTGCGGCAGTGAAAGGACCACGGGAGGAAACGAGGACCCGAGCCACGCGACACCCGCTGCCCCGCGGCACCCCGGGCACCAGACCCTGGAGAGCCCGTGCTCGGCAGGCTGGACCCCGGGCCCTGGGCTGCGTGAGCGAACAGGAAGGGCGCGGAGCAGGCGAGGCGCACAGTGATGAGCAGGAGCTGGGCACGGGTGGGCTGAGGGAGATCGACTGGGTTTCTCGCTCAGGTGACAAAAACATTCTAACACAGGCTGTGGAGAGGGTTACACACCTCGCTGAGGACACCAAAAGCCTCTGAGCTCTGCGATTCAAATGGCATATGAATCCCTCATGAAGCTCTCATCACAAAAATAAAAATGCCTCTGTGTAGCCCAGGCCAATTCACCACGCTGCAGTCACAGCACCCTTCCGGGCAGAGTGGCCCCCAGGGGCAGGGCAGGGGCCCCCGCGGCTCAGACGCGCGCCCCCCACCTGGGTATGCCGCGACCCTCACTGCCTTCCCCCGCAGCGCCAAGGGCGGAACCCTGGGCCTGCACATGCCTGGCAGGCGCTCGGTCACCAGGCCAGCGGTCCTACTTCCAAACGGGTCTCTCTCCCCTTGGCCAGGGCTGCACAAAAGATGCACAGAAGCCAGGGTAGGAGACTGTCCAGCGCCAGCTCCGAGAAAGCCACATGGTGCACCTGCAGTGGAACAGCCCGGGCAGCCCTCAAGGAGACTCGACCGCCTCCACCCTGCTCCTTTCCTTCCTTGCTAGCCCTCTCGAAACTGGCTCTGAGGTTTCCCCTAGGGATGCAAATCTGATGAGAGGCATAATTCAACTGTCTGATCCTCCAGGAAGAAATAGCTGAGAAAGTTTACACAACCTGAGCCAGTTTTGGAGCTAAATGCACCAAAGCCACATGTCACAACCAGACCACAGAGCAAAGGCCAGCCAGACCTGTCAGAAACAGCACAATCCCTCCTCTTCTTAGGTGTCCTAGAGGGGTCCTTTGACAGTTTTGCACCTTATCCCAGGCTGGCCTTGAACTCATAATGATTCTCCTGCCTCAGCCTCTGGGTGCTTAGATTATAGGGATAAGCCACCATGCTCCCTGTTTTGTTTTGCTTTTTGTCTTAAAAAGGTCAATCTACAGTCTTATTTTTTATTAAAACAATATATTCACCAAGTACTACTTCTAAATTTAAGAATGAAAAATAAATTTTATGTACTTTAGCAGTGATTATTTTTATGTTTAATAATTCAGAAAATGAATGATAATACACACAAAGTGGCTTCAAAAATACTAAGCAACCTTTAATCCCAGTACTTGGGGGGCTGAGGTAGGAGGAGTCGTGAGTTCAAGGCTGGTTTGGGCTACAACGTGAGTGCAAAGCCGGCCTGAGCTACATAGTACGACCCTGCCTCAGAAAAACTAGGGCTGGGAGTTTGGCTCAGTGGCATAAGTGCCTGCCTGGCAGGTGCAAGGTTGTGAATTCGATCCACACACACACACACACACAAAATAGTAGTAATAATACTAAGCCCCAGCCAGGCATGCTGGTATAGGCCTGTGATCCCAGCACTAGGAAGGCTAAGGCAGGATGATCACCATGATTTCGAGTCTAGCCTAGGCTTTGTAGCAAGACCTTGTCTCAAAAAAAAAAAAAAAAAAAAAAAGACCAGGCATGATGGTACATGCCTGTAATCCCAGCACTTGGGGGTCAGAGGCAGAATTGCTTCAAGTTTGAGGCCAACCTGGGCTACATAGTGAACTCAAGGCCAGCCTGAACTACACAGTGAGACCTTGTCTCAAAGAGAAAAAAAAAAAAACTCAGAGGCTGAGGCAAAAGAATCACCTCGAGTTCAAGGTCAGCCTGAGCTATACAGCAAAACCCTGTCTCAACCAAAAACAAAACCAAACCCAAAAAGCACCAGTTTACATCCTTGGCCTTATAGTAACTGAAATGTGATGATGGTACCATGTGGTATCACCAATACCTGGCATTCCCTTCATTAGCATATAATTCTAAAAGGGAGCTATTTTCACAAAATGTGCCATTCCAATCATTTTGATATGGGAAATAAATATATCAGTTATGGACCAAATGTGTTCCCTGAAACTTAGGCTGAAACTCCTGCCCTGGGAGGGCACTGCGGGTGAATAGTTCTTGAAGGTGGTGCCCCCATAAGTGGGCTCAGTGCCCTGTGAAAGGGGCTTTCTCCCCCTTCCACCATGGAAGGACACAGAGAAAAAGACAACCGCCCACGAACCAGATGGCAAGGGATCTGCCATGGCCTGGGCCTGGGCCTGGGCCTGAGCGTCCAGAAGTGTGGGAGGCAAATAGTGCTACTGTGACCAGAGCCCAGGTGGGTCGAGACATCACACCCCACCAAAACACACACTCAGTCACGTGAGTGTGCACGATCAAGGAGAAAGAGGAGCGATCATTTCAGCACTGAAGAGTCACAATATTTAGTGTTTACCTCGCCTGATGCTTCATCAATTAAAGGTATCTGGGTAGGTGTTTCAATCTCGATGGCTACCTGTGAAGATGAGAGATCACGCAAGGATCAGCTTTCCATGGCTTCTCATCACAAACACTGACAGGGGGCGACCCAAGGGAACTAAGTGCGGAAATCACAGGCACTGTGTGGAACAACTTCTGAATCCGCTGTGCTAAGTGTTTTAATTTTGAAACCATGATAAAGCAAAACCAACACATCTGTGTAGGAAGATTTGGCAATCTGTATTAAATGCTTTCCCCGTCTATCTGCCCTTTACCACAGCGTTCTATCTCTGTGAACTCACGTCTCCTTCATCCGCTCCCAGCATGACGACACCCCGCCCTGTGTTCTGTGCTCGGTCTAGAGCTGTAGAACCAGCCTGGGTCAGCCCGATATGGGACACACAGCCTCCCCTGCTTCCAAGGCTGGTCTGTCACCAGTACAGCAACTGCGCCATGACAGGCATTCCACAAGCAGTTCATGAAGGAAGAAAGAGTTCTGTACCTTTCAATTTTCCAGGATCATAAAACTCACAGTGCCTCACTACAGATGTTAAAATACCCTCACATTTCTAGAATAAAACCTTGTATTCATGATGCAGTATTTAACACTGTTCCACTCAGTGAGACTAATCTTAATCCTTAGTTAGGATTTTCCCTGTGTTCACATATGAAATGGCTTTTCCCCCATGTACTAACATGATCTATTTTGCAACCATGGCTGGGCAATTTACCATACCATTATTTCCCACAACTTGTATAGTATAGGGATTCTTTATTCTCTGAACATTAGGTATAAAGCATATATAAAACCACTGGGACACGGAGCTTATTTTAGAGATGAAATCTCTGCTAACTGTTTTGGGTTTTTTAGAGACAGGGTCTTGCTACACAGTTCAGGCTTGCCTTGAACTCACTATGAAGCCCAGACTGGCCTTGAACTCGAGGTGTTCCATCTGGGCCCACACAGCTGGGGAGTGGGTTCTGGTCTTCAGTCCCCCAGCAAGAGGTGCGCAGGGGCAGGCGTGGACCGACAGCTGTCTGGCTGGACGTCCCCACTGAGGACACGGAGCACCCCTGTGCAGCACTGGCCACTCCATGTGCAGGATTATTTTTCTGTCAGCTGCAGAGCTATCAGCATCTCCACCCCACTCCCAACAGCAAACCATATCCTCCCTCCATCTGTGGTGCTGTTTTGCTTTAGCCTTCACGTCAACTTCTCCCTTGGGTTTCCTTGTGGTGTATCTTTCTCCTTTCCTGTTTGTTTGGGGTTTTCTTGTCTTATTTTGATTTCAGGAATTAAATCTACTCACTAATAGGGCTTTTCTGCAAGTCTGCATTTCCCATGTACCAGAACTCTGTTCCTTGTCCTCCCCTTTACTTTGATCAAACTGGAAGTTATCCATTCTGTTTTTATTATTCTGTTTGTCGCCTCTTCTTATCATCAGCAAATTATGTTTACTTTTCCTGGTTCAGCCCATAATCTAAATAAAGATATTCAGCAACGATGCTGGTGCACATTCACACTTTAAAATATCAGGATGTATCTTAGCTGGAGTCCGTGAGATTAAACAGAACTAGCCAGGTATGGTGGTCTATGCTTGTAATTCCAGCACTGGGGAGGCTGAGGCAGGAAGACTGCTGAGTGTTTGAGGCCAGCCTGGGCTATAAAGTGAGTTTAAGGCCAGCCTGAACTGCACAGCAAGGCCCTGTCTCAAAAACAGAACAGAACTAAAGACCTAGATCAAACTTTTGAGAGACAAGAAAAATGAATTAACAACAAACACTGACCTCTCCCACATGGCTGAACAGTAGTAGAAGACTAAATGTCACTATTCTAGAAGACACCATGCAGGACTGGCATGAGGGGCTGGCCTGGGAACACTCTGGTGCTTCTTTCTATCTCCTTCTAAAAATACTTCCCACTTGTACAAAGAATTAGTGTTATAAAAAAATAAAACTTACAATTTGTTTCTCCCAGAATCTGTATTTCGGGTTAGTTAACAACAACTCCTTAGTAACAGGCGAACAGTACAGCCGGACCTTCAAGCTGAAAGGAAAAGACAAAAAACAAGTTTCAGTGCAACTCAAGATGAGCTCTGGTGGTGACAGAGAAAGGCATTTCACCAACAGTTTTCAGCCGGGCGTGGTGGTGCACGCCTTTAATCCCAGCACTCGGGAGGCTGAGGTAGGAGGAGCGTTGTGAGTTCGGGGCCAGCTTGGGCTACACAGTGAGCACAAGGCCAGCCTGAGCTACATAGTGCGACCCTGCCTCAAAAAAAACCAGGGCTGGGAGTTTGGCTCAGTGGCTTAAGCGCCTGCCCTGGCAGGTGTGAGGTTGTGAGTTCAATCCCCGGTGCCGCAAAAAAAAAAAAAACACAGTTTTCCCCAGTAACTCAGAAACTGCTGGCACAAAAATGTGTGACAGTCACACCCAGATATTGATCCCCACCATTCAGATCCTTTCAGGGCATGAGGGGTGTCACTGTGTCTTCAGATCCTAAGAGATTCACTCTCACATCAAAAACATGCCTCTGCGGGCTGGGTCATAGCTCAGTGGCAGAGCGTACATCTCTCGTCTGAAGTCCTGGGTTCCAACCCCGGCACACAAGTGTGCACACACAGAGTACACCACCAGGTATATCTTGATAAAGGTCACCAAGTGTTAAGCTACTAATGAACAACAAAAAAAGAAATGTTGGCAACAGAAACTTTTGCTAGGGCCAGGAATTTGGCTCAGTGGTTTAAGCGCCTGTCTGGCAGGCGCGAAGTTGTGAGTTTGATCCCCGGTGCCGAAAAAAAAAAAAAAGAAAGAAACTTTTGCTTTATACTCTCTGTGAATCCACTGCATTTATCCTTACTTTGTGTAGTATTGGCGACTGAACCTATACCCTCGCACGTGCTAAGAAAGTGCTCTACCACTGAACAACACCCCTACCTCCTACATAAATATTTTCAGAGAACAAATATTAATTTCATAATAAACATAAAATTCAATAGTACAGTTTTAGAGGTTAGGAATACAGTCTGTGGCAGATTACCCTTTCCAAAGCTGGTCACGCTGCCACACAGCTATTCACCCTCACAGACAGCACCCCGATTCTGCCAAGGAGAGGAGGGGACTGAGGCTCCTTGCCTGCACCCGGGGATCCTTGCAGCAGTCAGCAGTTCCAGGACCTTCTGGGGCTGCCCTCCAGCCAGCCCACCCACTCGGGCCCTTGCTGGGTTTCCACTTGTTAACCCAGAGGCACTTACATATCACACAGTTTATTATATGAGAAACTCAAATCATAAAAAAAGGGTAAAAAAAAAAATAATAGGAAGTAAGGATACAGCTCTTTGTCAAGTGGGAAAGAGAGCAAGAGATGGAGGGATGATTTTTATTCAATTAAAATGTGCTGTTTCCAAGTACCAAGTTCACACAAGGATATAAACATACAGTGCAAATGTGGAGTAATAAATTAAAAATGTCCACTATCTCAAACCACTAACCCTAAGAGACTTTTGAGACAGAGGCAAGCCCAGAGTACAGCTGTCCCGGCCCAGGTGGACATTGCGTACCAAGAGATTCTTCCGATAATGTCAGCCCCCTCAGCCACTAGGGAAGCAGGAAGCGGCCATATGTCACAATCTCCGACTCACAGGAACTGAGGGATCCTGTGCGATTAGATTTCTTTGGGGTGATTTGTTATGCAGTAACAGAGAGCTGACACACAGCTCTGAAATCAGACAGATCTGGCTGAAACCCTGGCCCTGCCACTGATGGGTTACACGACACTGGGCAACTTATTTAACCTCTCTGGCTCCTCAGTTTCCTCATCTGTAAAACAGAAGTAACAGGATCTATTCAATGGTTACTAAGAGGCTCTAATGAGAACATCAGGTCCTCAACCACCAGTACCATGGTCGGCCATTACAGGCACTCAGAAAAACACCTGCACTAAGGAATTCACAGTGTTGGGCCGGGGATTTAGCAGGCGCAAGGTTGTGAGCTTTATCCCTGGTACCAAAAAAAAGAAAAAAAGAAAAAAAAAAAGACATTCACAGTGCCTTGTAGATGAAAAACTTCGGTGAACACTGATTATCATTATCTGCTATTGATGAGCCAAGATACCAAATCGCTTTTGGTTCAAAAACCACAAGGGGCCTTTCCAAATGAATATCCTGAGAATTCAGAATTTAAAATTAGACAATGGCTAAAGGAAAAGAACCCAATAGTTGAGCTTTAAGAAAAGATGCAAAGATACCACAGGATTTTTGATAATGGGAAAGCTCCTCATGCACACTCTGACAGGATGAAAACACACAGGTTATTGCTGTAGCCAAAATCATGGATAAATCACACAACTAATGATGTTGAATGAAAGCAAATATAAAAGCACCTATTCAGGCTGATTCTACTGGTGTGAAGTTCCAAGTCAGCCACCTCAGGACGCCACAGTCAGAACAAGGAGGAGGCAGGGCCTCCGGGACAGCATCCTGCTCTGCCTCTTGAGCCACCCAGTGGGCTCACTCAGTGCGCGTTCACTGCTGTCCTCCGCCTGCAGTGCATGTGCGCTCTTCTGTCTTGCTGTTCTCTCTCAGTTTAAATGTTTGTATCAGCACACTGACCCACATACAGTAAGTAGTAAAATAAGTTACCTGCATTCCAACCTTCTTTTCAAAGTCGGGGCCCTTAATCCTTTCATGTGATCTAAAAAGAGAAGAGTCAAAAATTAAAAACACATTTTTTTCCCCAAAGAAATTTCTTAGCCCAAAGAAACTGAGGTGTTTCTTAAGTCTCTCAGGTTCCAATCAGGAGAAATACATGAGGTCCAAGTCCAGGAAAGCTGACTCACAGGAACTCCAGCAGAGATCTTCTGAGCACAGGGCAGGAATTGCTAAAAGCTGCCTGGGCCTGAGCCCCCAAAAGCAATTTACAAAGCGGCCCCCTGATGGAGTCTAAGCCACTCAGTACCACTGTGGAGGGCAGTCACTGCCAGCTGGCTGTCCACTCTCCTCAGTGGCTGTGTGACCCATCCACACCTGCCCACCCAAGTGAGTCCATCTAGAGCTTCGAAGCCTATATCCATGGAACCTGCTGTACCCTGTTGGAACTGACTCCAGCAGTGTCTCATCACCTCCTCAGCCCACTGTGGTAACCAGTCACACTACTCCACAGTCCTCCAGGTGAACAGACCCTAACCGTGAGATTCGAGGTCCATCAGCACACAGTACACGCAGGTCCATTCCAGACCCTCAGCACGTACAGGCTGAGCAACAGTGACCAAACACTCCTAAATGAAACCAATTCCAGTCATTCTACTACCACCACCACGTGCGCACGCACACACACACACACCCACACACCACACACACCACACACGTGTGCACCTTCAATTCTTCAGTTTGTAACTGGGGATCTTTTATGGGGTGGGGCGGGGTGAGGCCCTAGGAACTGAATACAGGGCCTTCACACTGAGCTCAACCCCCGGCTGCCACATCTCTTTTGGAAATTTTGAGAATAGGTCTCACTAAGTCACCAAGCTGCTCCACCTGGGCTCAAACTTTCCATCCTCCTATCTTAGCCTCCCAGAGTGCTGGGATGACAGGCATGTACCAATGGGCCGGGTTTAAAACTGGGAATCTAACTTTAAACCAGAGAGAAGACAAGGTGGCTGTACCTTACCTGGTAGCCACTGACCACACACACCCCTTCCCTGCCCCTACATGGGTCTCTTCCCCTCAGGTCATCCCTGGTTCAGGCTTGAGGGCCTATCGGGAGTGTCCCAGAGCAGGGCTGTCCCAGGTGGAGTTTCTAAAGTCTTCACTGGGACAAAAGGAAGCTGAGTCAGGACTCTGCTCATGCCCCAGGCTACCTCAGCAGGTGCCCCTGTGCCTGGTGCACATGAACCCACCCCTACACTGAGTGCCGTCCTAGCTGGCAGACAGGAGGGCGCAGCCAAGTTAATCCAACTGCACTTGGAGCTTGCTTTCCAGGACATTTTCCTTTGGACTGGAATAAACCAGCTTCCACTGTCCCTGAAGGGTCTTCATGGATGCCAGGCCTCATTTCATACCCAAGGCGTCCTCTGCCTTTGTACCCACTGATGTTCAGCACGGCCCACCCGAGCGCAGCTTCGGATCCCGGTGGTCCACGGCCCCCTCCCAGGTTATGTCTGGAGGTAATGCTGACATGCTTACATCTCTTCTTCGCTAGCACAAGAGTCCTTAACCGCCAGGTCCTCTGCATTTCATCAGTTCAGGCTGTCATGATGAAATACCTGAAGCTGGATGACCACAAACATGGAAATCCTCCCTCACAGCTAGAAAGACTGAGATCAAGGAGCAGGCAGGACCTCGGGACCGCTCTTCCAGAAGCTGCTCTCCTGGAGCACTGGGGTTCAGCAGAGCCCTTTCTCTTAAGTCTCCTTAATCACCCAAAAGCCTGCAAATACAGTCACATGGGGGACTAGGGCTTGAACACACAGCACAGTCCAAGAAGTCTTATGTCCCAAAAAAGCCCAAAACCATAGTGAGCAATGCGAGACACCTCCAAATGCAGATGAGCTCTTGCGCCCGTGTTTACATCCTGGCTAAGTAAACGTGATCAGAAAGCAGGGAAAGTTCTTATACAAAGCTCCTCAGTAGGAAGTGTCAATTTCTCATTTAATGCACATACAACGATTTCACAAATTCCTTTTGATGAATTACTTCTCCAGACTCACTAATCCTAAAGAGGAAGGGCAAGTTCCTAAACTATACTAAGTGACAACAAATCAAAGCAATATGAAGTTTAATCACAGTAAGCCAGGCCTGGTGCACACCTTGAATTCCAGCACCTGGGAGGCTGAGGTAGGGAGACTGCTGTGAGTTCAAGGTCAGCCTGCACTACATAGCAAGACCCTGTCTCAATAAAATAAGTTTCATCACAGTAATTGAGCTTTGTTAGATGCAGGAGACCCTGCAATCATCTAATTAGGCTGTAATCTACTGACTGGGTGATTGAGTAAGCTGTAACCAAATAAGCTGTTTCCTACATGTAACTTCTGCTTTTTTATAGATACTGTCAGATCACAGTTACTCAGAGTTCTCAGAACCTGCCTGATTCACAAACTGTATTTTGTTTCTCGTAGCTGAAACTCTAAGTTTAATTTGTCTAAGGAATATTCTTTTTGGGTGTCTGTTTGTTTGGTGGTGGTTGTTGTTTTGAGACAGTCTTGATATGTAGTGCAGGCTGGTCTTGAACTAGATTATGCAGCCCAGGCTGGCCTCAAACTCACTTGATCCTCTTGCCTCAGCCTTCTGAATGCTAGCATTATAGATGTGTGCAGGAATGTGCCTTTTAACAGCTATTACATTTTGAGTGTAGACACTCAACACAAAAAAGTAAAAGCAGGGGCACCTTCATCCAGAAGTGCCTTCCCAATAAAAACAAAACCAAACCAAAAATGTTATTTTCAAGAGTAAACAAAGCTGGATGTAGCAGCACACACCTGTAATCCCAGCACTGAGGAGGCTGAGGCAAGAGGATCACAGCAAATTTAAGGTTAGCCCAGGCTACATAGTGAGTTCAAGGCCAGGCTGAACTACACAGTGAGACCCTGTCTCAAAAAATCAAAAATAAATAAGCAGAGAGGACAAGGTGGCACACACAGGTAATTCCAGCACTTGAGAAGCCAGGCAGAAGGACCACCACATGAGGTCAACTTGGGCTACACAATGAGTTCAAGGCTAGCCTGGACGACAAAGCCAGACCTTATCTATAAATTAATTAATTAAAAAATAAATTTAAAAAACAAAAAGAATAAACAGACTCTC